>WYDI02017219.1:0-115955 GCA_009867235.2 Psittacus erithacus
ACTTGGAGTATTGTGTGCAGTTCTGGTGTCCTCAACATAAAAAGGACATGGAACAGTTGGAACAAGTCCAGAGGAGGGCCACAAGGATGATCAGGGAACTGGAGCACCTCCTGTATGAAAACAAGCTGAGAAAGTTGGGGCTGTTCAGCCTGGAGAAGAGAAGGCTGCGTGGAGACCTTAGAGCAGCCTTCCAGTATCTGAAGGGGGCCTATAAGGATGCTGGGGAGAGACATAAAAGTTCATAGATGAACCATGCTCCCCTGCTTTAATGAGGAACAAGATGACAGCATGTCTTAACCTTGAGGCATTTGGGCTGTGGTTTTTACCGACATACACATATGTTTTGGCTTGCAGGAGGAACAGGAACGTGTGTATGAAATGTAAGGAGTAAGGTCATAATGTTTCTTCGTCAGTAGGAGCAGCTTCTAACTTTTCATTTGAGTACTATGTGAGAAAAAAATATGTTATTTTCAACATCACAGGAAAAATATGTCTTGAATGAGGGTCTTTCAGCTTTACATAGGTGAGTCTCCATACTGTCTGCTATAGCAAAAGCACTCTCTGAAAACAGTGATAGCACAGATCTTGCCAGCAAAGCGGCAGGAAAAAGCCATTTGAGCAATAAATAGCTATGCTCAGACTCCCCATCTCCTCAAAGCCCATGCCTTCTTGACAGTTTTCCAACCTGGTATCAGCCTTGTAATGTAAATTTTCTTAGAGTTGGAACAAAATCAGTTTGAGACAGCAGGAGGAAGGAGAAGGAACAGTATCACACTGCCAGGTCAGATCACATCTTTCACATTGTTTCTTCAGATAGATGAAGAGTCACAAAAGACTCACTGAGTCAGGAACAAGGTTCACTGTGGCTCAGCAGTCACCAGAAGTGTTAACCATCCACCTGATATCTGATCCTTCTTCAGCCTTACAGAGGATGCTAGAAGCCAGTGCAGCATGATGGATCAACCCCCTGTGAACAGCAGCTGTGCTATTCTGCATTTCTCAGTCGTTTTCTGCTCCACACAGTCAAACCTACTTGAAGAGTCAGTTCTGGATCAGTAGGCAGGGAGGCATCAGGAGCACAGTTTTAACTGAAGGGTCAAGAAGGAGACACAACACCTCTGAAAAAGAAGCTAAGAACCAGGACAGAATTTGGTTTTCTCCAGCTATAGACTTGAGCTGTATATTCAGCAGACTGAAACCAGCGTATCTCCAGCTAAGTTACTGAGTTATTACAGTCAAACAAATGCCTTATATATGAGCCTTGCTTCTGACTTCTGTTTGAGACTTAATGGCACGACTGAATTCATATTAGTTTTTATTCATGAGGATGGGTATAGCATGATGTTCCTTCATATGAGACAAGCTTCTTCAACCACCGTCAACCATTCATCCCCGCATCAGGTGGTCCTAGCTCTGGAAAAATATCAATGGCTAAGAATTGTCAGAATAGTTGTCATTGTTCCTTCTCTATGCAAGTGCCACACACAACTCAGTCCCCACTGAAATCTGCCCACACTGGTGATGCAGGACTGAAACAGAGCAACAAAACCACTCTGGAGCACAATGTTCTACATTCATCAGTGCAAAGATCTACAGTTTATTAGCTCTTGCGTGAATTGCCTAATGTCAGAAATATTACAACAGTTTCAAGAGGAAGACCTATCTAGTTCTTACCTGACTGGGGACTCATTTGGTTTATTTGTAGTGTTGACCAGAAACGTCATTTTATGATCTGGGTTCTTAGCATATGCTGCACCAGCTTTCTTCCATGTGCCTATATATTTTTTCTTTCTATTAGCCAATATAAGTCAAGTTGGACAAAGATGGAAGTCTTCAGACTGTATAGTTTATTTGCCAACCCATGTTCTCTGCAAGGCCTCTTCTAGGTTACAGGCACAGAACTAGGAGCTAAGGTTCCTTGATCTTTTGGTTTCATTACACACTAAATTAGCTGCTGCACAGGACTGTGCTCATCTATGATGCAATATATTCCATTCATTTTACTTCTCCAACCTGACCTCATGTGCTGGCAGACCTGGCTTTTGAAGAAGTAAAGCTGCAAGTGGTTTAGCAGAAGACCTACAAACTGAGTGATTTGTCCTATACAGAAATGCAGAAGCTTTAAAAACAATAATGAAACAATTAATGGTGGTATCTTCAATCACTGCCAGTGTTGCCAGGACACATTGAAGTTTTTCCCCCAGTAATATCCTACTCAAGGAGCCCCCTGACAGAAGAAATGGTAACCTGTAGAAGTTCTTGGGCAAATTGTTTAAACAGGTCCTATTTAAGAAATAGGAAAAAAGGATCAGGAAAAAAAAACCCAAACAATCTAAACAAGTGTTCTTGCTCTGTTCCTATACCTTTTACATATTATGCCTGCTGCCCTGGGGTAGAATATTATTTCTATGAGTAGGAGTCCATATGTTAAGGTATGATGTCTGTCTTGCTTGAGTGGGAGTGTGCTTGCTTGAAGTGCAGGATTTAAAAAGAAAAAAAAAATCTTTTTATTTTTGTAAAGTTATAGAAAATATTTTTCCTCTCAACTACATTTCCAGATTAAACTGCTGGGGAAGTTTAAGCACTTGTTAAACTATTGATTGAAATAAAAAAGCCTAACTGAAAATTAAGGATTTCTCTGCTTCCTATACATGTTAGTTTTCTGTACTGCGGACTTGATACCTGTACAAAAATAGAGAGATGTCCCAGAAAGTGATAGTCAAAAATCCCTGTTAAGTAACTTGTGCACAGAAAAGCTCGTTTCTTATTACATGCACAAGAAAACACTTCTGCTTAAGAGCACATCACTAGAAACAGCTCTGACTGAAACAGCTGGGATGCTTTGAGTTTTCCAGCACATCTTCATGTTCTCCAAACCAAAAGGGGGCTGGAATTGCCCAGCAAGTAATGATGGTGTTGGCTTCCAAGGAGAGCATGGTCAGAGCAGCCATGTCACGACAAAGGGTGCAGTTCAACAGAAACCAAGTATTTTTCATAAATGAGAGGTAAGCAAACACACCAGCGTTACTGCTCTACTGTTGCATCTCACTTGCTTTAAGGGCTACAACTTGGGAGAGGGAGCAGAGAGGGATCTGAAAGGATGCTTTTCTTAAAAGGGAAGAAAAACCTGAAATAATCGAGACAGGAGAACAAGCCACAGGATAATGAAAGCATTTTTCCTTGGTGCTGTGCACTTTCAACCCTTGCCTCACTTGTGTACAGAGATGTGAAATGCAGACAGTGAGACTTCCATCACCACCACCACAAGCTGTGGAGTTCAGGGACTTCAGAGTGACTCGGGAGATCCCTTAAAGATGAGCTTGGTTTGCAGGAAGCACGCCCTAAATTACAAGGTACTCCAAATGCTGCAGCCACAGCCTGTGAAGAAGTGACCTCCCTTCCACACAAAGCAGTGGATGCATATGTGTTCAGGCATAAATAGACTCTACATGGTGTAATTTACTCATTCCTGCCACAACAGGGAAGACTAGGTGATAAAAACCAGCACCACTAATTCTGAATTCTATAGCTTCATTAGTGTTCCATAATTTTGCCTTCCTGCTACAAGTATTTGCTAGGAATTTTTTCCTTCCAGTCTTCTCCTCTAGTGCAATCACTGTAGGGTTTTTCTGGCATTTTTTTAATTGCTATTTGCTGCCAGCAATAATAATAAGGAAATGAAGAAATAAAATTCCAACTCCACTGCTGAATCAGGATGAAACAATCACAGCTGTGAGAAACAAAATCGTAAGTACATTCAATAGCAAAGGAAACAGCAATGTTGGCCTGAGCAATTATATATCAGGCACCTTTTCCCACTCTTCTTCACAAGTCTGCTCCAGGACACATGACCAGTCCATCGAATGAATTCTAGCTATGGTGCTACCAAGACCCAAGGACAGTAACTAATTTCTACATGTCTTCCACTAATGGGAACTGCCTGTGATCATCCCTTTGAAGCAGGAAGACACAATTCCCAACATCCTTTTCCCATGGGAATCACACTGGTTCTTGTCTGCTGCCATTTCCAAGACAGTCTACTGGAAAATGAGAAAGCAAGCTGTGCAGAATAGTGCTGTCTTCAAACAAAGAAGCAGAAAAAGTTGAGAGGAAGTCAGGAAGGGGAGAAGAAAAGTCAGGGGAAAAAGCTTTACACTTGGAGTTGTCGGGCATTAGATCTCCTAAATTAATTCTGCTGAATTCTGTAATTCCACCAACAGAAAAAGCCCAGGATCTGAACTATCTGTACTCTTATCCAGAGGACAGATGGTTGCTAGACAGAGACACGGCATTATGAATTCTCTCAATAAATACCCAACTACTGGATCACTTTCAGCTCCAAACAGTAGCCTGAAGACCCCCAAAGATAAATCAAATCAATATATAGAGATTAGCTTTATTTAATGACCTGTCTAAGGTCCTATATACGGCTGTAACCAACTGTATCTTTCAGCAATCGCAATAGTTTCAACACTATAAGCAAGAGACACACAAGCAACCAAATACTCTGCCACGGAACCGAAATGCACATAGGAATCCGAGCAGACATTGCCATCTGGCGGCTAACACCTTCTCAACACTCGGTCTCCTCCTAGCTTTCCGCCTTCCTCCCCAGAATTCCAATTGGAACGCAGTCAGGGGAGCCGGGAGGCATGGGCGACCAAAACCAGCCACGCTTTAAGGTTTAGACCTCTTTATCAAGGGCAACAAGCAGCAGCAGAGCTCAAGTTAAACAGAGGCCAGGAATGCTTTCCTTTAGTCTTCTTACAGTAATTAATTAAGACCACTTTATAAGGTGAAATAGTAAGTGGAGTGCCAGCAAGGTAACAGGGTGACACCATCATCTCTTATGAAAGATGAAAAGATCATCAGAGCCTGGGTAACTGAGCAAATTAAGAGGGATGTATACTGGTCCTGAAGCAAGTTCTTCTACTGAGCCCCTGATTTTAGCACACAGAAAACAAAGCATACGCCTATCTTTTAAAGACGTTTTACAAGTATTCCCTCAGGTTCAGACTAACACTACATTTTCATTCCACATCATGCTTTCTCCTTACCACAGGGGCATACCATCCATGGGATGAGAACTACACTTGGAAGAAATCTTAAATTACACTTCCAAGAGTTAAGAAATGCTCAAATGAAGCTTTACCTCTGCAGCCTTCACAGAAGCCTCTCCTGAATGCCCACTGCCCTACAGTTAGGGCAAAACTTGTTGAACCTCTGCAACATGCACTAAAGGAATCCCTTCTTCACACTCCATTAATGGATACCGGGGAAATGATTGTGTGGTCTAAGCTGTACCAACTATTTCTGCATGTTTTCTTTTAAACTAATACTTAAAAAAAACTTGAAAATACTGTTATTAAGCTGCAAACCTTTCATTGCATCAACATATTCCAATCTGTCCGAAAATGTATATATAAAAGGTAACTAAAAATTGTAATTATAGACACACATACACATACATATATATACACACAGCTCATATGTAAGTACCTTATCCCTGGAATTACTAGAACTTTTAAAGAGGAGTATCACACATTCACTGAACTGCTGTAAGAGCTACACAAGTACACTGTATATGCTAAAAAATATTGCTAAATTTTGACAGACATTATAATTTTATAATATTATCAGCACACCCTGCTATAAGAGCAAGTGCTTTAACTTCCATGATTCCAACTTGGACGAGGCAATAGCTACCAATGTATAGCTACAGGAAAGGGGGCCTCGGAAGTCAGCAGGCGTGAGATTGGGAAGGATTTCCTGTACAAAAATAAAGAATAAGCAATTTTAAAGTAACTAAAAATATTAGGAACAGTTAAAAGAGGAAAATTAGGGGCAACTGAAGTAATTACAAACATATACCACATCGTAAAGGCCTATAGTAAGCCAGTCCACAGTAACCACCAGTTTGCATATTAGCATATAGGCACCCCAGAAAGATTTACAAATCAGATGCAAATGAGAGTGTACACAGACACACAGAATGGCTTCGCATAACCCTGTTATTACGCCTGCTCACAGAGGGATTAATGCTTGTGTGGCTCACCTTATAAGCAGCACTGCATGCACACAGCACTGGAGGGCTCAGATCACACAATGCTTTCTCTCTGCGGCACTCTCAGAGCAGTAAAGAGATCAGGAAACACTGCATGCCACTGGTTAGGCTGCTGAAAATGCTTATTTCTGATTAGCGCCTTCCTTTCCATGCCTCTAGCTCTACAAATGCAACTTCTACATACCTACAGAAGTGGTCTCACAAAGCCATAATTAACCTGGTCTAAGAGAAGCTTTGAGTTCAGTTACAGCTGCTCTGAACACTCCTCCCATTCATTTGCAATCATCAAATCATTAGTATCTTCTCCAACCTGAGCAGAGCAGGTTGGAGAAGTGGAGATGTGTATCTGCAGAACTACACTTTCTTCCAACTCCATGTTTCTCACTCCATTATCTAGCAGCTTTCTTGCACCACCTCCCTTCCTGCCTCCAGGTAGATCAAGCTCCACTCCCACCCTACACACCCGCCATGAGCTTAATGTGGTGATAGCTTGAATTCTCCTCCAACATGCCTGCTAACCTGCTCCCTTGCAAAACACCTATCTCCTGCCCACACTGCTACCATCAGCAGCTGCCAGGATGCTTGATCTATGGCCACGCTGACAGCCTGGCAAGCACATCAGCAATAACTGGACAAACAGCAGCAAGCAGGATGAGTATCATTCTGGCTCACTGTGCAGGCTTGCCCTGGATGGAAGCACCAATCTATATGGCTCTCATCTCAGCTCCAATTTTCCTGTAATTGGAAGTAGTTGGTATCTGTGAAACATCAACCACTCTATCAAATGTGGCTTGAATTAAGAGTTCAAATTCACACAGGGAGAAGCAGCATGAAGATGCTGCAGTCACATAAACCCTGTCTCTTTCAGTTAAGTTTTTCCACAAATCCTGGAAGCAGGATAAAGATAAAATTCCACCTCATCAAGAAAATCAGAAGAGATGGCTTTCCTGAAGCTGGGACAGCAAATGAGGCCCAAGGGATGAAGTATCTCAAGGTATTATGCAAGTGAGGTCTGAAAGCAGCGCTGTGTGATGCTGAAGGCTGTAATGGAAATCCAAGGTCAGACAATCCTGAGCATGAATACAGCGGAAATCCTTCTCCTTGCATTCTCCTGTTTAGAAGAGGGGGTCACCATGTTTGAGGCTTTACACCCTGAGGTTGGAGAGAAATTCCCATTCCTAGCTGCACCAGTTTCCACCATTTATCCAGGGATAAGGCAGCAGCTTTCTAACAGCCCAGATGTCCTCAAAAAACAAAGCCATCAAGAAAGCCATTTCTGAAGCTGTCAGCCTCGCTCTTCCTGTGGTCTCTTCTTACCATACTCCTTTTTTATTCACTCAACACCAACCACTCCTGAGATGGGGTACAGGTGTCTCATTTATCATTTCAAAATGTTAAACCTAAGAGAATTAATGCAAACAAGGAAATCAGCCACTGCCTGTGCTTCCATCTTCTATGAACCACTCCATTCATTATGAAAGCTGCACACGTTAGTAACTCCTATTACAGCTCCGGAGTGCTGTCTCTATTTGACTCAGGGTTCAAGCATTGTTTTCTGCAGACTTTCCTCCCAGGCCCTTCCAAAACACAGTTCTATGAACTAGTCTGTGCTACATAATGATTTAAAGCAATGCCACTCCATCATTAAGAAACAGAGCTACATCTTTTATAATTTAGATTCTCACTCACATTCCTCATACAAGTGCAGAAGTGTACTGCAGTCTGACAAGCAGTAGTAACAGCAAAGCATTTATTCAGTTTGACTGGAAACACGCAAGTGGATTTAACCTCTACTATTGCTGGAGCACCTTCGCTTGCAGGAGTCAAACATACTTAGGTTTTAAAGAAAGAAGTGCTTGGCTCTTCTGAAGAAATGCCTCTGAAGACCAGAGCGTAGCTGTCTGTATCATCTGTACTTGGACTATCAAAGCAGCAATAGAAAAATATTTTGCCACTCCTGTGGATAAAGCTATTATGGTGTGTTAACCCTGGCTTGATACCAGGTGCCCATCAAAGCTGCTCTATCACTCCCCTCCTCAACTGGACAAGGAAAACACAATGAAAGACTCATGGGTCGAGATAAGGACAGGGAGAGATCATCTGCCAATTACCATCACAGGCAAAACAGACTCAACCTGGGGAAATTAATTTATTACCAAATCAGTGCAGGCTATTGAGAAAAATAAAAACCAATCTTGTAACACCTTCTTCCTACTACCGCCTTCTTCCTGAGCCTAACTTCACTCCCAAATTCTCTACCTCCTCCCTCTCAGCAGCACAGGGGCACAGGGAATAGGGGTTGAGGTCAGTGCCTCACACATTTCTTTCGCTCCTTTCTCCCTAGCAGGAGAACTACTCACACCTTTCCTCTGCTTCAGTATGGGGTCCCTCCCACAGCAGACAGTCCTCCATGAACTTCTCCAACATATATCGTTCCCATGGGGTACAGTTCTTTGCAAACTGCTCCAGTGTGGGTCCCTTCCATGGGGTGCAGCCCTTCATCAGGAACAGACTGCTCCAGGGTGGGTCCCCCATGGGGTCACAAGTCCTGCCAGCAAACCTGCTCCATTCCAGGCTTCCCACAGCCCGATCACAGCCTTCTTTGGTCATACCTCTGCTTTAGCTTGGGGTCCACCACATGCTGCAGGTGGGTATCTGCTCCACCATGGACCATTATGGGCTGCAGGGGAACCTTTGCTCTGGCACCTGAAGCATGTCCTCCCCTCCTTCTGGACTGACCTGGGTGTCTGCAGAGCTGTTCTCACATATCCTCACTCTTCCCTCTGGCTGCAGTTGTGCAGCCTTTTGCCCCTTCTTAAATCTGTTACCCCAGATGTGCTACTATCATCAATGATGGGCTTGTCCTTGGCCAGCGATGGGTCCATTTTGAACCCGGCTGGCATTGGCTCTATTGGACACAGGAGAAGCTTCTGGCAACTTCTCACAGAAGACACTCCAGCAGCCCTCCTGCTACCAAAATCTTGCCACACAAACCCAACACAGCAATATATACACTACCACTAACAGGGTAGTTTTACAGATTTAGGACTCTGTTTCCTTTTCAAGTACGAACAGCACCATCTCCACTGAAGCTTTTTTTCTGCTACACAGACACACGTTTGTGTTCCAAGACTAAAAACACATGCCCAAACAATTACAGCCTCCCCCGTCATCTCCCCCAGCATCTTTAGCAGCGGTTAGGCATTGCAATCCTAGTGAGCACAATCCCTGTTAGAATACCTCTCCAACAGCTATGTTTTCTGCCTGTTTAACACTCAGCTTCAAGGAACAGAGAAGCCAACAGCTAAATCTTTAGGAAGGTACCTTAAAAGTGTGTGAAAGACTTCCAAGCAAGATGAAGCAGCATTCTGGAATCAGAAACAAAATAAAAAGCAAGCAAACAAATAAAAGACTTGGACAAGGCTCAAGGAAAGCTTGATAAGAAACAGGATGGAGCATGCACTAGAGAACCTAACCCTCCCCACCCATTCATCTGTCCCAACACTTACGCCTCAGTTTCCCTATCTCTAAGGCTAGGATAAACCCTCCTTACAAGGCAGACTAAGGCACTTAAAAGACTGCTATTTAATTACTACCCACTCCAAGAACAGCCTAGACACTGATCACCAGTGACAATTTGAATTCACCTATGCATGTGAACCTACAATAGCATTAGTAAAAACTTCCAAGAACAGCCTGAAATTATTATTCCCAGACTATGGCAAGTTTTTGTTTTTAGAACTTGACTGACAGACTAACTTTTAAAAACAAATCAAAACAACTTACAACACTTTTTTCTTATACACAAGTTTAGAAGGCAAGAATAACTTCAGTCACCTTTCAATTCATTTTTCATTTATTTCAAGTGTTAAGAGCTCAGACTGCTTATCTATAATAACACCAGTCTGCCTCACACCTCTGTGCCTGGATACCGTAACACCCTTGTAATCTTTTCTAAAGAAGAGGGAGGGAAAGAGCAGCATTCCACCCTGCCAGCAACAGAAGTAGCTACTGTATAAACAGGAATTCAATACCCTGCTGGCAGTGTTATCAACACTACATAAACTGGTACCAAGCTGGCACTGTAATATGGTGGGAGATGCTTATTTCATTATGTAGTTAAAGCATAATTTGTAGGGGATGAAACAATGGATTCCATCTAAACCAGTTTTCAGATCCAGGTCACCTGCAAATACATAAACCCTTGTCCCAGTAAATGAGGAGCAGGCACTGACCTTACCATCTAGCAGCAATGAGGAAGCCAGATAAAAGATAAGACTCAAGCATTTTGCTTTTGCACAAGACCTCATTTCTACATATCCATTTGTCACTTAAAGGGCAAACAAATAAAGACTGACAACACCATCACTACCTCTGCTTATGCAGCCCTGTCAGACTGAGCAATTCTTAAAGTACACACAACCTGCACTGAAAAACCGTACAACAGAACAACTTTGATCATATACTTGGCGTCATGGTTTAAGCCCAGCTAGCAACCCAGAACCACGCTGTCACTTGCTCACTCCCTCCCTTCCTCCCCCCGCTCCCAGGAGGATGGGGAGGAGAATCAAAAGAATGTAACTCCCACTGTTTGAGATAAGAACAGCCCAGTAACTAAGGTATAACACAAACCACTGCTGCTGCCACCAATGATAATAAGGGAAATAACAAGGGAAGAAAATACAACCGCTCACCACTCGCCAACCAATACCCAGCCTGAACCAAGCAGTGATCTAACCCTTCCCGGTTGCTGCCCCCAGTTTATATAGTGGGCATAACATGCTGTGGTATGGAATACCTCTTTGGTCAGTTTGGGTCAGGTGTCCTGTCTCTGCTTCCTCCTGGCATCCTCTTCTCCCTGGCAGAGCATGAGACTCAGAAAGTCCTTGGTCAGAGCAAACATTACTGAGCAACAACTAAAAACATTGGTGTTTATCAGCATTGTTCCCAGGCTGAAAGTCAAAAACACAGCACTGCACCAGCTACTAAGGAGGAGAAAAATGACTGCTACTGCTGAACCCAGGACACTTGGTTACATTATCTGAGTGCCCTTGTAAAAGAAATTTAGACAGGAAATAAAGAAGTTGGTCTCATTCAATTGTCATTAGTTTCAGTCCTTCCTACAGGAGCCAACCTCTGTGAAAACTGACTCTTTCATTTAGCTCCCCCTTTTGTCCAACATGAAAGTGTGTCATCAGTCTAAAGCTGCCACAGCAGCTAACGATCAGCAAAGATGAAGCCTCCCTGGCAGCAGTGGTCAGTGCTACACACAGATGCGCCTTTTAGGACGCACCAACAAAGCCATTCGAACACGAACCAGTGCAGAAAGCAAAGCACCAAACTGTTTTCACAGCAAAGTGGCTAAACAAACTACAAAATTTCAATCCCACACAAAGCAAGACATTTCAGTGTTACGGTAAATGTTTATTGGGATTGCTCTGTAACTGGGTACCTCTTGTTCCACCTCTTGGCACAGACTGAAGCAAGTGTTTGCCCGGGCAAGCCGGTTTAACTATAAATACCTACAGACTCTAACCAGGAACAAGAAAATTCTTTGTCATAACAACTACTGTAAACCTGATAAACTATCAGTTTCCTTAGTGTTACCTGGATTCGGGCACCTGCTCTTTACTCCAACACTGAATCTTCAAGCAGCTTCATGCTATTTGCTGGCAGTACCTAGAAGGAGCTACACCTGGGGCAGTTACACCACCTGCAAGGTGGACTAGAAACACCTATTCAGTATCAGCAGTCTACAGAACATACAGCCAGGGAGAAGTTCCAAAATAAAAAGGACACTTCCACATTTTTAATAGTTTATTAACACTTTAACTTTTAATATCTTTGAAAAAGGCCTGAAAGATAAATTTTGCATGTTGACTTTGTCCTTTCCCCATTGGCAAAATGTCACCTTCCACCTCCTTCCTTCACTATCCCTCCTACCAAGAGGATAATGAAATTTCAAAATAGTGTTTGGTTGCTTCTTATAAGGAAATCAGCTACAATCACAGCAGCAGCAACATACAAGCCTGGACAACAGTGTTTATCAACAGCTTTTAGAGAATGCATAGAAATGCATGTTACTTATGACTTGTGCATTGATACAAATAGCTTTTTCTTAAATGAACTTCAAACATATACATATATATATAAAAAAGTGGGTTAAATTTGGTGTCTCAAACTATTACATAAACTGTATCTTCTATTTAACTACGTTTTCCCCCCTCCCAACCACCATACTACCTTTTTTTTGTAAAGTATTACATTATAAAAACTTTAAAACACTACTCTGATATCATGTACTTGTTCCATCCTGCCCTTTTGAGAAATCAGAAGAGTGACCTACAATACATACTTAACCAAAGATACGCATTTATCCTCACACAACTTTACGAGCATCATCATTTGATCATACCAACAGAAGCAGTGGAGAGATTGTATTCCCCCCACGCTTACATACACAAGTAAGCAGACAGACAAAACAAGAAGTTCTAACCATTTCAGGAACAAAGACAAACCATTTAATCCATATTACATAATTCACTGAATACAGTTGATCTCATCCAAAGTGACTCCTAAGAGCAAAATAGTTTCAACATTACATTTTATATACAGCTATGAAGGGATTACTGGAAACCAAGAGTCTCCTTATACCATTATCAAGTACAATGTTTATGAGATCACTGCACACTTTTCAACTTTGAAGAAATTACTTAAACCACGACCAATTTTTATCACCACCTGTTTGTTATTTACGAAAAAAGTTATTTCAATCTGATTTTATCATTTTTACCTTACTTCTGCTGGAGATATAAAAATCTAAGCAGCTGCACTGAGCAGTGACTCCTTTTTCTGCTCTCAAGTCCTAAAAGTGCTAGCTACCCTTGAAAGCCTCCATACATTACGCAGTAAACATCTTAGCAAGCATCTTAAGATTTTCCAGATTTTTTTCCCCTCTTTTCCCTTCAAGGCAGGAATGACTGCTCTCTCTGAAGCAAACTACATCCTGCACGCTATTGCTTCCGTTATTTTCCATGTAATCAGCTTGGAACAGACTATGAAAGTTTGATGTGGCAACGTTCTGTCAGAAAAAAGATCGGGAGAATTACACCATTCTGAACCAGTGGAACCAAAATAATCAAGACCTTAACATAAGTTTTTCCAGTCACTGGGATGGAAGAAGACTTGAATGCAGACACTGGAACAAGTAATTGGAAACATCTGTGCTTGCATGTGTAAGTGAAAAGATAAGCTGTATTTGCATTTTCATCATCATCTTCCTTGCATATACGCAAGATTTTATAAAAAAAGTTTAGCACAGACAGCAATGACAGAACATGATGTAATTACAGTTTGGGGTTTAGGTTTGTTTGTTTTTTTAAAAGCACTAGAAATCAAAGGCAATCAAGATAATGTACACCTTCTCCAGAATATTTTTCTCAGCTACATAAGGTGTGCATATACCAAGGTCTAACACATTTAGTTGCACCACACCAAGCCAAGCTGTCCAAGAGCATACACAATTTTGCTTACAGGAGTATATCCCTTCCACAATTTTTCAAGTTTACAAGTAATTCCCTGTATTGGATTATGCCAAGTCAGAAGTACAGGTAATATTTTGTTCCAAAACTATTGTTTGTTTTTATGACATATTCAGAGATGAGACAAGACATAAGATTAAGCACAGGGAAGCAATTCAGACCTCTCCCCAAACGCATTCTTCAAAACTTAGCTGTACATTGTTAACACAGGTAGATCTGCCAAGAGTTGCGTAAAATGATTTTAGTTTTCAAAAGGTAAGCAACTGAGGCTCACTCAGCAAGTATCAACTATTCCACAACATGGAATTCACTATGGGTATCTGAATGATTCAACTTGCACTTTCGAATACCAGGTAAAACAGAACTACAAACTGAGCAAGTTAGTATAAGTGAATTGAGTACCCTTATGAAATCAAAGAATAACACTGACTCCTGGAAGACACCCAGAAAACCCGAAGATGGAACAGAAGGTTGATTATTACACTCCCACACAATCCAAGCAAATTGTTGCTATATTGAAAACATTCATGTCTGGTATTTGTATCTGCTGGATATGCAAATTATTCTGTCCAAGAGCAAGTTTGATAACCATCCTCTCTGTAGCTGAGATCAGCCAGAAAACAGTTTATTTTTTTAAACAAATGGAATGGAAACATTTTTCCCCACCCCCCCAAGCTTCAATTACAACAGTCTAAGCCAGAGACTTAAGCAAATAAACTCCAAAATAGCCATTTGTTACAAGTAGCAAATTACCATGAACAATGAATTGTTAGAAATCCCTTCTAAAAGTATGACACACACAAACAGGCTACCCAGAAGAAAAATCTGTTAACAATTTTATTTCTTTTGTAATGTTAAATATTATGGGACAAGATTGTAAGGGTGAAGAACTCTCAACAATGCCTCACAAGGAAAAAGAAAGAAATTCTGCCATGATATTAGCAAAGAAAGGTAACGAGAAAATTTACACAGTAAGAGGCACCATTTTCCCCAGAATACCTCTTGTCATATTCCTGAATGAGTGGGATTAGCAATCTAATAAATCATTTTTCAAGAGGTAACAGCAACAGATAAAATTTTAAAGGATTATTAAAATAACATTTACAAGACTCTGAACAATTTTTGAATTCTTATTAAAACCACAGAAAGAAAGAACAATTCTTTATTTATGAATTTTCATAAAGGACTGACTGTGCAACTGACACCTGCTATTGATGACATAATGTACAATTTTGTCCAGTAGCCGAACAGTTTGTCTTTTCAAGATTGTGTTTCTAACCGTGCGAGATCATTAAAGGCAAAGCCTGTTATGATGCTGTACACAAAAATGGCCACTTGGACCATACTACCAATGAAGTGGTAGGTAAACAAATCTTTTTCTGGCCAAGAAAAAAAAAAAAAAAAAAAAAAAGGAGAGAAACAAAAGAAAAAAAAAAGGAAGCTGCATTTTGCATGCTTCTCACTCATTCTTTCTACAAGATGAACTTCCCTAGAAAGAATCCAATGAAAATGGCTGCAATTACAACAAGAAGTGAAGGAAGAGAATTAGAGCCATTATCTCTGAGGGCCAAAGCTGTGGGTGATCCAGATTTATCCGAGTGTGCTACCTTTCTGAGCCTCAAGCCTTCATCCTGGGGGGTGGGGGAACAACAAAGATGGAAAAAAGTTTATGAACACATCTTCTCTATAATAGTAAAAACTGAACTCAAAGGCCAAATTTACTGGCTAATACTCAAATAAAGTCAAAACAAAACAACAACAACAAAAAACCAACCCAAAAATCAAACACAAACCTCTCTCCCCGCCCTCCCAACCTTACATCACATCAAAATCCAAAGTACGAACACAGCAAACCGTACTATTTCAAACACGTACAGGTAATCCACTGGTCTCCCTCCCTGCTCTTGTTAAGAAAGATTCTGAAAGTCTTGTTATGCACAATGAAGAATCCTCCTTTCACTTACTACACATGAGAATTTAATAGCAGTAATTCCTTACTGCAAATGAAAAACACCTGCTTTGTGTAGTGCTTCTCCAAATGTTCCAATGTCATCAGAATTAAAGATTTGGAGACATCAGCATTTAATGGTTCTTTAAAGGTCTACTATGGCAAATGACATTGTTAGATACCCAGAAGCAAACATACAGAAACTCACACAAAGTCATGTACTGAGAAGTTACAGGTTACTGAACAGAACTTTTACATAAAAGTACTGGAAAGTTACTTTTGCTTACTTCCTCTGGCCAAATCATTGATCTTGTTCATTAACAATTTGTGATACAGAACGTTACCACTTTGGATCTCATTTACTCATTCTTAATGAATAAAAAGCTACTAATTTGGTATCTCTGATTTAGACTTTAAGTAACCAAACCCACCTTAAATAGAAGAAAATTATGCATCTCAGTATCTCATCCAGGACAACCACAAAGTGTCAAATCACTGAGAAATTCAAAATACACAGTATATACAGGACAGTAAAACTGTATTACAAATCAATGCTGACATTCTAACAGTTGCATCTACTTTCTGAACACACACCTACTGGCCTAACTGAAAACTAGACCTTTCAATGAAGAGTGAAACTACTACAACATAAACATGGAAGCAGAACTTACTCTCAGGTGCTGATTTTCATCCGTCAGCTTCATAACCTCTGCTTGAAGTCTTTTGCACTCCTCCACTAGCTTCCTTGTTTCAGTATCATTAAGTGAAACACTATGGGGTTTTGGCATCGGTCCATCCTGCTTAGATGTATTCAGTACTGGGGCAGGTTTGCTTGCATCTATATCATTCTACAAATATTAAGAATGACTTGAGAATTTTACTTACCTAGAAAAATCACCCACATCTTAAAACTGAAACAATCCAGCTAATACAGTTCGAAGAAGTTTATATTTACAGTAATCTGAACAAAGACTTCTGTTAACAGTTCAATTCTGAGTAGCTCAGCTATTAAAAAGAGAAGATTGCACTGTTGGCACTACATGCTACTGAGACAAGAATTAATACTTTAGCTGCTTCAAACTGACCCAGCAGGCAACCAAAAGATGGCATAAACCAAAAATGGAACAAACATGGGATTTAAGTTTCACAGCAGTTCTGAGATAACACAGTACTAATTTTCAATACAAGTGAAAAGTTGCATAAAAAAGCTGTGAAAAAGCCAAAAATAAAATGAAAAAACTGGTTACCAACAGCTCTGCTCAAAATCTACAATAATCTTCAGCAGACATTAGTAATACAACAGATTCAACTGTATAGCCCGGTTACTATTTGTAAAAACATAACATTCATATGGCAATACACTCAGAAACAGCTCGTATTCACATTCAGGCTTCTCTATTCCTAGTTGCTTGGCTGCACAACTATATCATTTAGACTACTACATTATATGTATCATAACCAAAGTAGTCCAAAGTAAGCACTAAATGTAACAGAAAACCTCTTAGAAGGTCAACACATCCATGTAATGATACAGCAACTAAAAGATGCAAGAATTTATTTCGTTCCTATGCAAGTAGAAGTCATTTGGTCTACAGCATCTACTTGCACTTTACTTTTTCTGCAATGCAGCCATACACAACCTAGATTCTGCTACTGCACACAGGTACTCCTAACTGGATTTATAAGGACCAACATATTTGTATCACGAGGAAGCAGATCAGGATCTGTTGCTTTTTTAATTGGCTTGCTAGCTGAACTGAATTCCTTTAGTAGCATTGAAACTTCACTACAGACCTAAGACTTATCTCCCTGGAACAAACCTCACTCCACCTGCTGTTTGACCTCACTGACTGGTTTCTTTGTGACAATCTTCTGGCTACAACTGGTAGGCATCTAAAGGAAGTTGCTGCTGACTGGAGTAAAATACTTGTGTCCTCATGTAGGTATACCCTGAGGTGACAGGTAAGGCTTACCCTCAGGACTTGGCAGATTTCTCATTGCCAGATTTAAGATACTAAATCAACTGCTGAAGCAGCATTTTGCAACTCTGTGCTGCTACTCAGAAAAATACAAATGCTATGTACAGTCAACACTGAAAATATAACATTAAAGGAAGTACAAAAGGAGGTTGTTCTGTATAACTCACTACATTTCTCTCACAACATTATACATTTGATAAAATTAAAAACAAACATAATTTTTCTAATATCTAAATATAACTTACTAAGAAAGTAAAAAAAAAGCAGAAAGTAGACAATAAAGTGCCTTGATAATAAATGCTTAACCTTTACAGTTTTAGCATTTAACACAGGTTTAGGCAGCTTACACCTAAATAAAAGGGAACATCTCATAAATCATCCTTCACCAAAAAAAGGGAGAAAAAAGTACACCAAAGACATTATGCTGACATTGCCTCTGAAAAACATCTTTACATTACAGTCCAAAAACTGTATTAAAAAAAATGTTGCAAACGCAGCTATTGGTCAGCTAGCAGCCTTCACCGAGACGCTTTATGTATGTAAATAATGAGATGGTTTTTACATGTACGGATTCATACTACTTTCCCACAACATGCCTTACAGACTACTGTAAAAGCGAGACAGCACTAAAAGTCGAAGTCAAAAATGAGTAAGGCTGTTTACAAAAATAGCATTTACAATGCTATATTAATAAAATAATAATTTAATAAAGTAAAACAAGCGAACAAAAAAATATCCACCACTCCAAACAACCAGAATATACAGTATTATATAAATCAGAATTTCAAGTATGAGGGTAAATAAAAAGTTCATGCATAAGAATGCAGTCATATTCTACAATACTTCCAGGTAACTGACAGTTAATTATTATTCCAGTAACAGGCAACACAGACATCTTCAGTCTGTATACAATGAAACTGTCATCTCCTACACAACTGGAACAGATTTTGTCTGAAAGCAAGAGCATGAAAGAGGTAATGTGATTTTTTTTGTCTGATTGTCTTTACCATTACCTTAAAAAAATGTATTTAGGATTCCTAAAGCAATTTCTAATTAATACTTCCTTTTCTGATCTAACTGAATTAGAAACAGGATTTTTAAAATTGAAAAGCATACAATACTTTAAAATGAAATGATGCAATTCACTTTTCACTGTACGCAGTACTGTATATATTTTTTAATCTGACAGCGATAAAATCCTAAGAAAATCAATAATAAGAATAACAAAAAAAAATCATTTTTGGCACTAGTGTCCATTGCTAGAGGCTTTTAAGATGCAGTTGGATAGGGTGCCCCCTTTCCAACAAAGGATGGTTGGACCAGATGGTGTTTCCAGGTCCCTTTCAAACTGGACTGTTTTAAGATCCTATGAACATTTGAAGTTATATACTGAATATCCTTTCTGTCTCATTCAGCACAAATTCCTATGATCCATTTAATCAATGAATCAAACAGGTTTAAAAAATTTCAAAACGGATTTCCCAAAGCTCCTACCAGTCAGTGTATAACAGTTTCTTACTTACCAGTTTATCATTTTCATTGGGCATTTCAAACACACATCTCAATTTGGAGTCCATTAACTCATCAGGCTTTGCTTCTTTCCACTAAGATAATAATTAACACAGATTGTTAGTTAACATGCTGCACTCATGCAAACACCTGAACAGCTCATAAGCTTGCCCTTAGTACTTAGTACAGGTGAACACTGTCCTCACCCTAGCTGCAATTTTCAGATTTGCTTCTGAACAATGTTTTTTTTGTCCACTTTGACTACTGTGAAGTAATGAAAGCTAGAAAGGGCTAATTAAGTCTGGAAATGGAAATAAGTAAACTGAATGCCAGGATGGATCCAGAGGTTTTTTGGGGTCAGGGAGGCAACCATGCAGCATCTCCTTTACCACACAATGAGGAACAAGTAACATATGAGTCAGTTTAAGAACAAAGTTACCACTCCTTGGTAAATGTACTCCTTATGTCCCATCTTGGAAGCACCAATTTTAAACAAAGGACTGAAAGATACCTTTTAGTGACTCTGTATTTAGTTTCAGAGTAGATTTCTCTAGTTCTTCCTATTTTAGATTTTTAACCACTCCCTCCTTTTACTGCATTGCAACTTGGGCCTAGAGAATTTTTCAGAGCTGTTTACAAAAAACATTTGAAATTCTAACGGTTATCAACATATTCAAATAATTGTGAAATATGCTGGAATTTCTCTAACAGACAATTAGCTTTCAAAGCATACACTTTACGTAGTTGCCTTAAATCTTCAGGCTCAGAGACTGATCAAGTTTGTGGCAATTTTTTCTACATTAGGTCCTATGAAGTTACCTTAGAATCTTACAGACTAGAATATCCAGGCTTTTCATAACATCCTTTCCCCAAACACTTTTCCTGCTGTTGTTTTTTTTCAGTGGCATTAGTTGTATAGTAACTTCTAACTACAATTACTGATTTTCCAAAAGATCTGTTTCTCAGTATTCTATATTTGAACACACTGTGCTGTTTCAAAGGTACTTCTAAAGTGGATTTTATATCCTCACTGAATAGTTACACTTCACTTACCACACATAACCAAGAGCTATCCAAGCATACTAATAAAAAGTAAACCAGCCCAACAATGAAGAGAGATGTTAGCTGTCTACTTGCATGTCTCAAAAGTTTAACAAAATCTAACAGGTTTTCCACTGCTTCCAGTGAAGGTGCAACAGTAATCTTTGCCTTTGGTAAGGGGACAGAGACTGAACCTGCAGGTCTAGTGGATTTCAGTGACCCATAAAATCTCATCTTTATCATTTATTTCCCCTCTCCCCCTCTGCCTTGAATGAATATTGAACATTTCTATGTAAATTCAGGTATCCCTTAAAACAGCCTCTAGAGACAGATGCCTATGCACCATTCCCTTCCACCTTAATATACATGCTTATGAGAGGCCACATTCTCCCTATATAGGGTATGTTCTGATACCTGAAGGCTTCTTTCCCATTACTGCTAGCTTATAACATCAGAAACAGGTGTCCTTTCTTCTGAACTAACAAGTACAAACCTAAATAGCTTCTTCCTGGATCTTTCACTAGACCAATCCTGCCTAAGAACTGAATCTACGACATATTCTATTAAAACAGAAAATAAATCTATCATTTGTGCTGTGTTCAGCCACTTGGTACCTAGCAGAGAGATTTATCTTAGTCTTCCAAATGTTTAATTCATCATCATCTCATTCAACATTTCTCCTAAACACTTTTCAGACTTAATGCACCCATTTTATACACCTTCAGGCTTGCTTAAATATGCTCAATTCCTTCAAATACAACATTTATCCCTTCAGATTACCTGCACAGAAGGTACAACATGCCAAAATTTTACCACTGAACTGACCTTACCTTAGATGCACTATTATTTCCACTCAACCAGTTCACTAATCAGTTCTAAGAACCAACCTTGTATTTAAGACTAAAAAAACTGATTCACACATGGAAGTCATACTTGTTTAGAGAAAACCCAATTCTTCTCCAAAAGAAAACTGCAAAAAACACAATTCATTTACATTTAAGCCTGAATTTTTAAGGGGAATAAAAAAAATCATATATATATATACATAAGTCACTTTAATTTTACTTACCACTGCCTCCAAATCTGAAATATTTGGTGGTGCATAGGTTGTTTGTACCATAAACTTGTGTTTACTCTTCTCATTTGGGTCATAGTCAAAAGGCTGCAGCATTACTGTTTCAAAGAAAATATAAAGCGTAAAACTGTGATTCTTCAGTTAATCACTGTAACAGGTAATTCACCACATTCACAGCATGCTGTTCACTGTAGACTTGCTTTTCCCTGAGAAAATACCAGAAGTTAAAATGGAACACAGAGAAGATATACACTGTAGCAACAGGCACTGAAAGGAAAGATTTTAAAAGTTTTTCAGAGCCTGGTGCAGCTGATATCATTATTTCTGTAATTACTATGGCTAAACAACATTTCATATACCAGTATGAATAAACCAATCCTCTAAGGCAGACCAGAAACAAACAAACAAAGCACAAGCCAAGCAAAGACCACAGGACATTTCTTTAGAACAAACACATTTTATGATTAAGTGAATGCAAAGTTAAAGAATTGCAGAACACATTATGACAGGTACACATTATGAACCTACATTAGGTAGACCGCCAAGCAGTGGGGCAAGTGCAACTGACTTCTAACCGTATATGAATCTAAACAGTGAGCAAAAGCACTAAAATACTTCATTCAAACTACAGTCAGAGGAGGTAAAGCCACCTGAGGCTTTAGTAATACATCTTTAAAACACTTTCAAATTGAGCTCTTTAAAAATATATATAACTACACATTTTACTAAGGTTTTAACATTCTTAACTGTAAGTCCAGTCTAACAGCTAACATTTGTCCAGGTACACACTTTAATTCTATGACAAGTTTTGAGCCTCCACCACATTTTACCAGCAAAGAAAGAGGGATGGGATTCAAAATCAAACTCCTGGCACAGGCAGCTTTAAGTGAAACATTAAAACTCATAATACCTGCTCCTAGTATTTTATCTTAGGTATTTTTCTCACTGCATTTTCAGCTTTCAACATATTGTAATACACATATTAACAAAAAAAAGTCTTCTGGATAAAACCAGACATTTTTTACACAGCACTGCTTGTGCTGTAAGTCCCAGAGGGAGAGCCTGCAAGCAGTCCACACTTTCTGCATGACAGCCTTTTTACTGTACTTTCAGCTTTCCAAAGCTGAAAACTGTCATCGCTCAAAACCAGAAACTTAAGTTTCCAAAGTTATTATTGTGAAGTGTGCGCAAGCTCCATGAAAAAAAGCTACATCACTGACACTATTTATAGACTCCCTTGTATCAACAGCATCGCAATACTTTTAAATGAAAACTTTAATTACAGAGGCATAGTAATTTCATCCAAGTTATAAAAACATACAGTCTGCTGGATGGATACATCACAAGGGTTGTCCAGGTCACCCTGGCATCACTATTTTGTGCGTCATTTCTTTAGTTCAAAGGACTGAAATAACATGATGTCTATACACAGACCAGGAGATTAGAGTTTTTATAGAATACAGTTGCCTATCCAGGTGCATAATATAAGAGCTCACAGAAACACCTGAATACACAAGGTTTGTTATGGTAGCGTTGGGGGACTACTGAAGCAGAGGCATGGATACATAACCAGCAGTCCACTGCCAACCATATTGTTTGTCTGGAAAAGGCCTTGTCTGAAATAAAACTATCATGTTAGCCTCCTTGTCTCCTTTCAGACACAGTAAGTTGCCTTAGCCCTGATGAAAGCACAGGAACACACAAATTTTATTCACAGCAATGAAGAAGCTCTAGCAGAAATATTGATTTAGCTAGAAAACACACAGTATGCTCTGAACATTACCATATATTCTAAGACAATTCAGCCCGCAAACTTCAACACACTGCTACAGTTTTCACCAATTCAATAATATTCTGCACAATTCTGAATCTCCATTTGGTGTATGGTTCAAGATGCTTCCCTTCACACAGAGCAATTCTTCATGGCAGGACTGAACCACATTAGTTTATGAAATATTAAGAACAGTATCAAAATTATTAACTTGGCCTTTCCAAATTCACTAGTACCTATGAAAAAAAGGTACTGCTAAATTTAATTATACCGCCATCTAACTTTAGGCATTAAATAGTACTTACAAGTTGGTAGTGTTTATTACAGGGCAGATATTTTTTCCCCTTAAATGTTACATACAGCATAATCAAAGGATAAGTAACTAATATAAATCAGATATATTTCACAAATAAACACAAAATAATTGCAGTACTTGAAATGCTTTCAAATAAACCTATCTGGAAAGGTTTGAAGTCAGGTTTCCTTAATCACTGGTCTCACTGCAGTCCAAAACATAACTGATCAAACTAAATTCTTCTTCCAGATGGATGCTATAGCCACTTATCTCTAAGAATTGTTCCATCAACAGACTAATGAGTAGCTTGTAGTACTTCAGTTTCCAAAAGCCAAGTAACCTAAAAGAGTACTTTCCATCATCACAGAGCTTCTTCACATGCTGGCAGAATCCTTGACTAGCTAATTAAATAACTTTATGCTCCTTGACCACTTAGTAACAGCTGAAAATCTGACTGAACTAAAAAGAAGCAGAAAGAGATAGCCCACAAGTTCAAAAACCTCTTCAAGCTCTTCACAGTTTCAAGTAATCACGGAAAATCTCATGAATACACAAATCCAGTTTTCAACATGTTCTTGGAATCCCCAAGTAATCCAGAGATCACTTCAAGGGGAACTGCAATAGCAAACCTCTTGTTAATAGGCCTAGCTTTTCTACACAGGAGAGCTTTATCTCCACAAAACAAATGCTGATGAGGTCTGAGACCAGAAGGAAGAACAATAACAAGTAACGGTTACAAGTTGTGAAAGAAGCAACAAGCTATACTCTGAAAAGAAAAATCAACACTTGTTAGCAAGCAGTGCATACAATAATAGTTAAATCTAGGGCATCAAGGCAAAGAAGAACAGCTCTTTCAAAATTAGTATTTTTGAAAAAAAAATTTATGAGCATGATCCATAATTGAACAATAACCAAAGTGCCCATGCACTTTTCTAAAATGGCCATTAAGTCACATCTCCAACAATGAATTTAAAAAATGGCTTGAACCCACATCAGCATGACTAATTATGCAGGCTGAAGACAGGTAACAACACTACCTCAATATTTGCTTTTGAACACAGTCCATGGTATCCTACAGTGATTTCTGCCTGCACAAGGTGAGAGAAATCTATTTTTAATTATATGAAAGATGAATCGGCACTGAAAACATTCAGTTGAGAGCTTGATGAAGTAACAAAGTGGGTCAGTATATGCGTACTTAGCTTACCCAAGTGATCCAAAAGAAACCGTATGCCTAAAAACTGAAAAGATGAAGCTGATACTTTGAGAAAGAGAATTTTGAAAAGCACTGTGGAGTCACCATGGCTAAACAACTGCACATGAAATTCGTATCTTGGGTTCACTGCAGCTGAATAACTGCTTGAGAATTCAGTAATAAAATAAAAAAAATAAAAAAAAAAAAAAGGCAAAGACTCCCTGCTGTGCAAGCTGAGGAGTCAAGCAGCGTAATACTGTTTCCCTTTATTGGTGAACCTGAAGCTGAAATCTTGCTTACAGCTCCAATGCTGTCTCATTTGAAAAACTGAAATATTCAAAGCATTAAAAGGATTTGTAACTGTAAAAACACTTTGCAACAGGCAAATGGAATCCTTCAATCTATTCAATTCCCTGAAGAAACTGAATACAAAAAAGATCCCCAATACCAGATCAAATGCAAGTTAAGACAAAATGGCTCTAAGCTGAAGACAGAAATAAAGTAGGTTTTCGACTACTTGAATCTTCAACCAATTCTCAGCAAAATGCTCTTTCATACACAAGATGCTGGACTATCCACAGTAAGCAATACTGAAGTTTTAAAGGGTCACATTCTACCGATTATGTAAGATTAGAAAATCAGTGTCTCTCCTACAGGGAAAGTTACCCTAAGGTTTTAATCAATCCCCAAGTTTTCCCCGAGTCATTCCTTGCAACTTCTGAAAATATCACCTGAAGCTAGTTCTCCAGCTGCCTTCAAACTTGCCAAAGGGTATAAGGACATGAATCTAAGAAGCTTTGAGGATTCCTCCATGTTTCCCTTTTACTTCTCTACATCTCTCCAAGGGTCCTATAAAAACCATCTTGCTTGACTTTGGAGATCCAGGAGCTCACACCAGTACTGCTTGTGATCTCTACAGCCTGTAAGACCACAGCCTATAAAAAGGCTCTCCAAGCTGGGAAATACGGTAAGTCCAGAGAAATAAAAGAAGTTCTTTTTTTAATCCCCTTCCCCAAAAAGCAAAATAAGAAGAGTGTCCCTCTAGTGAAACATACTATATTTTTCAAATTTAAGGGCTACAAACTACTCCAGCTACCTAAAATAACAGCAAATACATTTTTTTTTAAAGCTATTTAATGATTACCAGTTAACATATACTACTGTAAATAATATAAATAATAGAGTTCAGGGACCGATATTATGGTCAAAACAACTAGTCTACAGTTATGAATTATTTTTAATATGATGAACTGTCCAATGCTAAACTTTAAACACATCAGGAGAAGCCAAGCAATGTACCCTACTTCAAGATATAAGCACAAATGCAGTAGTGTGAAGCAAAGGTACTGTTAATGTCATTGCCCATTTCAGAGAGCTGCAGATATATGTGACAAATGGAAGTATTTCTGTATGGAGGATTTTTCATGTATTATTGCAGCTCTACATCAAGTTGACATTGCACTAATGAAATGGAACAGTTATATTAAAAAAAATATTTAAAAAGCTCTCATATTTCAAACAGCCCCAAAGATCAAGCTTCAGAAAATCTCATGAAAGGTCCATACCCACCTAACCTATAGCTGCATGTATTTGTTTTTACCTGAAACAATTACAGATGATCCAGGGTCAATAATTCCACTGTTCGGCCTCACACAGTATCGACGAGGCGCTGTGGTCTTCACTTTGAAGCATACTTTTCTCTCTGATGGGTTTCGTAGTTTAAGATTTGTAGTTACTACATCTGTAAAGGGACCTGAAAAAAGGGATTTTTGTTTTCTTTTAAATATCAATGTATATTTGGAAAAGAAATCTGTACAGTATAAATTACTCTTAAAATACAACTTCATGTCAATAAGCTTCTAAAAGCAGGATAACTCATACATGTTAAGTACATATACTGTTACACGCAAAGCACATTATCATCTTAGTTATAATAATATACATTACAGCAATGAACAAATAACTCTTAAAAAAGTATGAAAGACTCACAGTGGTGCAAAAATTCATATATACATGTTAATTTTACCAAATTATTCTTAATATTTTGAATACCTAGAAGGTAATGGCCATATAGAAAATGAAATTTTGCTGGATTTTTTTTCTTAGAAATAGAAGCACTACTCTATTAGAACTCTTTTGAATGTTTAAAGAAAGAAAATGCTGTGATACTGAAACATACTACTTTCTGTCCAGCTTCTGAGCTCCTACAGACTTAAAGAAACAGACATCAACCTCATCTTTCAAATTCAAAGTAGGCAAGAGAGATGATACTGTTTATGCATATACACTGATCCACAGAAAAGAAGCTGCAGTTGCCATACTTATTTATTCAATGCAGTGTATTCTCTGAACTGTGTTTATGTTAAATCACCAAATAGGAATTGCTTTTAAGACTGGATCAGACAAGAGGCATAAATTTCAAGGTCACATCTTCCAACAGAGATAAACTTCCGTGTAATGCCATGCAATAACAGCGCAAAAAGCAAGTAAAATTCACAGTATTCTGAGCTGCGTTAATCTCTCTTACACTGTTTCATCTGAAAGCAAGACTGCACAGGCACTAAAAGACTAACTCAGAAACTGGAATTTCATATGAACATGATATTTATGCAGTAATATTTCACATGTACATTAACTTTTAATAACCTTTATTGTTCTTTAAAAATTACACACTAAATTACTACAAAATAATTTTCATTGGTGCTGAAAACATGACAATTACTTTTCGATTACAAAAAAAGCACAAAGAAAGCAAACTTTAAGTCAAATTAGATTAAAATTATATGTGATATGAGTAAGTGGTAAGGTACAACAAAACCACTAATTCTGTGAGACGAAGGAATTCAGCTCTTTCCTGAACACCTTATTACACAGAAGTGTCTGAACTATGCTGAGTGAAAAGGTACTGGCCACTATCAAACATGTTACTGCACTAGAGGGCTCAGTATCTGACCCATGTCCTTGTTTCTATAACTCACTCTCATTCTGAATCCTTGATTTTGAGAGTGTGTTACAGAGTCTTGACACAAAACACCAAGATACAAACTAATAAAGGGTCAAAAGGGGAATTACTGAGAATACCAAGATGAAGATACACATAAGATAGTTTCACATTCAATGAGGCTCTTTTGAGAAAACAGGATCTGGTATTACTTGTCTGAAGCTTCATGTCTAATCTGGCTTTATACAGTGGATGAAACAGTCACGTTCTCAATTCAAGCAGATTTGACACAGCTTCAAAGAGGAAATTTTACAAAACTACTTCAAAAGTTTTCTTCTACTTGCCTCTTGATGGCTTTTGCAGGATCCAGTTGCATTTACTTATAGAGTGTGATCCAAAAATAACTCATATCACCCATACCACAAGCTGCACTAAAACAAGGCAGCTGAACACTCTGTTAAATCTTGGACTGGTGATACACTCAGAAAAGACCAAACATTTATTTTTTATGAACTACACAAACATTTTTTGAGGAAGTTATTCTAGAAGTTCTACTAATAGCCACCTAGGCATTGCTTCTGCAGTGCTCATTGCCATATACCTTGAATCTGGCTTTCAAAGGTGTGGATTGCTTTATTTTTAATTTCAGCCCTAAACAACTTAAGGAGCTCTGCTTCTCAATCTTCTCAACTACTTTTACTAAGGGAATTATGTTCAAAGGAAAAAAAAAGGCAAAGTTCAGAGGCTCACTTTGAAAGGCAGCCATCTAGAAAAGGAGCTGTACTATTCAAAACCAGCTTCTTTCAAGACAAAGTAGCAGTGAACTTATAAACTAATGATAAACTGGGTTTTAAACTCAGAAAAAAAAAAAAAAAAAAAAAGATGCTCTGTTTCTTTTGCGACATGAAAGGTCCCTTCAAGCCTGCCTTGCCAAAGTGCATAATAATGAGACAGGATTCAAAATACTCCAATTATTCTGATACTTACAGTCAGTTCTAACACCATAGATAATTAAGTAAAAAAAAAAATAATAATCTGCTTTTGTTCCCCAGCTGCATGAATGCAATGACTTCCTCTGCATTTCCTGGATACTTCCTAAAGAAGTGCCTTTAGCTCAGGGACAGTTTTTAGTATCAGACATTTCTTTCAGAGTAGACTGAAGTATCTTCCAAGGTCTAGAGTACCCTTCTGTAAGCTTTACCCTTCACTTTCTTCCTAAAAGCTTTAAAGATAAAAAAGCTGCATAAAGCGTTTCAAGACTCACAACTATCACACTTAAATAGCTGTTAACAAACTGGTGCTCAAAAGGATAAGGTGACTGAATTTCAGTACTCCTGCAGAACTCAGCTTTTTTGGTAGTTTAGTGACATGCTGACAGACATGGACAGGCAGGAGCAGACCCAAGGATAGCAAACTTGAAAAACAAGTATCTATTACCATTCAGAGGAGTTCCATGATCTAAATTAGCATGTCATATCCTTCAAAAAAGAAACCATGCAACAGCAGAAGAGGATTCTGGAGTTCACGTTCACACAAACATAAAAACCCCTACCCTTGGGGAAGTGGGGAATTAAAATACAAGCTGGCACTAAGAGCCTGAATGCAAAAGCCTAAATCACGGTGGCTCCGTAAGAAAACAAGATGGGGGAGGGAAAGAACCAGGAAAGAAGAGACATTTTAAGCCATGCCACACAGACCACATCTAAACAAGAACAGGCAAAGATGGATACAGGCATTCTGCACACACGAAGATAGACAAATGCACGCCAACTTCATCTCAGAAGACATGCAGCTACACTAGCACAATATTTATTCTCGAAAAGAGCACCTTACTCCCTGCTTACATGACACCCAGGCCAAAACTGCTTGGTCTAGCACTTAAACCTTAAGACAGACTCATGTCTAACTATACCCACCACAAAAAATATCTCATGAGTACTCACCTACTGTTGTTTGCCCAATACTTCCATTGTAAACTGCTTAAGACTTTTTCTTGCATTTGTACAATCTAAGACAATGCACTTCTGGATCTGCAACTAGGGTTTCTAGAAGCTATAGTAATTTAACTAATAAAGTCCTCAAACTATACTGACATAACTATGACGTCTAAAGACAAGAGATCATTACTATATAAACCTGTAATTTCAATTCAACAACCTCTGGGAGTCAGAGCTACTTCAAAGGGGACAGGATGTTCAGCAACACCCTTAGCAGTGTAAATTCAAGGCACCAATTACCACATCTTCCTAGTGTAAAAGTTGTGAGAGTGCCAGGTTATTCCAACTGTTTTGGATGGAGCAGTGACAACCCATGCAGAGATTTTTTTCCCATCTTTTTGACTTAAAGCAGCCTTACAAGGAAATGACAGACACCTGCCTTATCACACTCAAAAGTACTAGAGATCTCCAAAAACAGTGTACTGAATTTCTATTCCGCAATCTTACAGTGCAGCCACTGCAACATTAATGCTAGGGTTGCCTCTGGCAACTACACATCTTAGACTACAGCAACTAGGGGGCAGGAAGAATGACACTGATTCTGTAGAGCCAGTTTCCACAGCTGAAACACAGTGCCAAGTTTCTCAGTTTGTCACAAGTTTGCAAGTTATAGAGCAGTAAACCCAAAAGACTATTTATTACTGGACACATAGGACCTGTACAGACATCTTTTTTTTGATCAGCAGTGTCTTTTTCTTTTCAAAATCAGGTCTCCCTCAGTTCCTCAGCCTTCTACTGCCTGGGATGGTCAAACGTAAGGGAAAAAATGATTACATGAATATGCCTTTCTGAAGGGGTTAAGACAAAACTGCACAGTCTGTGGTACCCCTGGGAAAGGTGAGATCACTGCCAGTATCTCTAGCTGTTGGTAGCACAGAGCAAATATAAAAAGCTACTGAGAAGCAGACAGGTTTGGTTATCAAGAAGCTCCATTCAAAACTAGTAAGGCTGTCATAAGGTACACATAGAGCTTGTCATTGCCTCCACCTAAAATTGGTAAAAAATTATAATTTTATTAAATTGCATAAAATCTTTGATAATTAGAAGGCAAATAACTGGCAGAGTTGTAAAAAAATGAGCATGCATTATGAAACAAGTTCAATAGCATTTTATATGAAACAGCTTAAGTGTTAAGTAATATTGTCCTCCTCAATTTAAGACACTGAACTGTAGCTGTTGTGAAAGCTAATTACCTAAGCTGACTGCCAGAAAGCACTCTATTCCATAAACAGAACTAAAGTTTATTTAAGCTGTAAATTGGCCCAGTCAAGTGATACATTCAGTCATATGTAAAATAATATAAGTACACATTAAAAAGTAGACTGGCAAAAGGAACCCAAACGCCTTAAAATGTGTAAGTTAACACTGTAACTTCAAAAACTATTGGGATTATATGCTTTAAGTAGGATGCTGGTTTTCCACAACTGCTTCATCACCTTTGGAATTCCAAGAACACTTTCACATACATAAAACAAACATACAGAACACTTCAAGGCATCTTTACCAAAACAAACTTAGGCAGAGTATTTTTCTTTCAGCACAAAATAAAGTCAGGTTGGGCTGCCAGAGAAAAATAATCTACTGCATCTGACAATGTGAGCACTACTGAATGAGAACAAAGTTAAAATCAGCAGGATAGAAACTACCAGTAATATCAAAAGCCAGCAAGACAAATTTTGAGAACAAGTTAAAAAACTTTTACAATAGACCTGACAGGAACAGAAGAAAATCTGCATCAACTCATTGTGCCAGAATTGGAAGTAACAACAGAATAAAGAAATTAAATTTACATAGTCCCATGTATCCTACATTCACATGATGTAAAAGAGATATTTTTTTTTTTAATTAGGCCCAAATAAAACTGTTTTTGTTTCTCATCATTTGTCACTGGAATTGTGGAATGGGACCTCTGGAGGTCCCCTCCCTCTGAAATTCACCTGGGCCAAACCTCTGCTCAAGCAGGGATGCCCACAGCCAGTCACCCAGGACTGTGCCCAGACAGCACACAAGTATCTCCAAGGACAGAGACTCCACAGCTTCCCTGGTCAACCTGTGCCCATGCTTGGTCACACCCACAGTAAAAAAAGAAAAATTGTTTCCCGATATTCAGAGGGAACCTCTAGCGTTTCAGGTTGTGATCACTGCCCACTGCTCTGGCACCTGGCACCACTGAAAAGAGCCTGGCTCTGTCCTCTTTGCAGCCTCCCTTCAGGTATTTGCAGACATTGATAAGATTACCACCATGAGGCTTCTCCAGGCTCAACAGTACCAGCACACTCAGCCTTTCCTCATAGGAGAGATACTACAGTCCCTTCATAACCTTCCTGGTTCTTCAGGACTCTCTCCAGTATGTCCATGTGTCTCTTACAATGACTCAGAACTAGATCCAGCATTCCAGCTGTGGTCCCACCAATGCTAAGCAGAGGAGAAGGATCTCCTCCTTCAACCTGCTGGCAACCTAGGATACCACTGGCCTTCTTTGAAGTAAGGGCACATTGCTGGTCTCACAGTCAACCTGGTGTCCACCAGGACCCCCCAGGGCCTGTTCTGCAAATCTGCTTTCCAGCTGGGCAGCCCCCAGCCTGTACCAGTGCAAGGGGCTGTTCCTCCCCCAGTGCAGGACTTCGCACTTCTAGTTGAACTTCACAAGGCTCCTGTCAGCCTGTTTCTGCATCTGCCAGCCCCCTCAGCACGCATGGGTGCATTCCATGAGGGCCCCAGACTTAAGTATGTCCAATTTACTTAAATATTCCCTGACCTGATCATCTTCCACCAAGGGAAATGAAATAAATATGTCTAAAATTGAAAGACCAGTGTTCTGTAGTGAGTCAAAACTACCTTGAATGTCAGATAAAAAAAACTCTAATCTTAAAATATGCACAAAGCACTCTACTGTTCCAAATCAATTTTATAGTACTTTCTGAAAAAAGCATAGGTAACACAACTGACACCAAAGAAAGTGAAAGGAATGAGGTTTATTTCCATAAATTAATTAATATTCAGACCTCTGTGGAAATAATCTGAAGAGAATCCATAACATGCATTGCCAGTGAACACAATTCCTTCCTCTTGAAATACCAAAACCATAAGCATTCAAATACCTTCTTGAAAAATTCAGACTCTAACAAATCATCTATATTAAAATTATTCATGGTCTATGAAACATAACAGTTTAAGTTTCATGGATTGATACTTCAATATTATAAGTCTGAATGATCAGGAATAATCAGTGGATGAAGGTGCGAGATTAGTATGACTACAAATAACCATGGCCTTTAGGTAGACACGCATGTATCAGAGCAAATAATATAGCATCTTTTGCTTCTTATTCTACCCTGGCACTTGAGAAAGAGTTATTCGTTTTATCATCAACTTGCATGTAAATGTCAGAATGCAAAAAATGCTTTATAAGGAAGCTGACACACCTCAATGTCCACAGCTTCTGAAGCCTAATTCTAGGCTAGCACTGCTTACCATGGGTAACATCAGATTTTATCTGAGCTCCCCATGATGACATGCTGTCAGCATCCATGCTGATATGTTTCTGTCAAAGATTTTTCCCTCTAAAAAGTGCTGTGAAAATGCCTGGGTTTTAATCCTAAAAGAGTTCATCTTCATCTGTCAAAGGAACAGGCATGTATGTATGGCTATACAGCTTACTAGAGGTCCTTATGCAGATGTTGGCATGCATGCTTCACTGGAAGCTGGTGTAAAAGAAATGGGAATTAAAACCTTTTATCAGCCATTCTGAGGAAAAAAAAAAAAAAAGGAAAAAGAAAAAAGACAGGAATACAATACAGTAGCATTTCAAAGCAGACAAAACAAACAATTTTTTTTTATATACATTTTTGGATCAAAATTTCCTATTCGCCCCAGCCTGTTACTGACAAGATGTTAGCAGCCAAAAAAATACAGTAAAAATGCAATCTATCTCAATAGTAAAGTACAGCCATAGATCATTGCCATGAATTCTGGTAAAGAGAACATTACCTACTTCATATATTAGATTAAATACAGACTAAAAGAAGATTGTCCTGCATTTAATGTTAAATGTGGAAAATGATTTCTTTAGCCTCAACAAACACCACTAATAGAATGGTATGACACTGAATAACTTTATCCAAAGATAAAGCATTTAGCAAAAACTTTAAGATCTAGCAGTCTGAGTCATATGTCTATTCTTGTTATTTTTCCTATTGAATGAGTGCCATTACTAAAGAACTGTCATGTTACTAACAAAGGCACGTCTGTTACTTAAACTTAACCTCCACATTACTGTGAATTCCTTGCTTGCAATTTAGCTTTATTTAGTTATATTGCTATTCTTGCCAACATATTAAAAGCTAAAAATTGGCAGCTCATAATACTACTAGGATAAAGTCTTATGAATCTAATGATAAAGTATTAGTCATCACAAAATGCTCTGACCGCTGAAATAACAAGAGCAGTGGAAATATTTTACTACTGCTAAACATGAACATCTAAACCCACAAATTAATCCCAAAGTCCTGAAACAACTAAAACAACTAACGTACAAGCAATCTTTCAGTATAAATGCAGTATTAACAATTTTGGTCAGTACAGAGAATATTATAAATCCTTCGTGCCAGAGTAACTATTCTCTTTATTTGCACAAGGGAGGATAATTAATGAATTTGACAATTGCAGAGGCTGTTAGGTATTAAGAATACCAGCAAATTTGAACAGAACCAAATAAACAAGTAACTTTTCCCCTTCTTTTTCCTTTGAAACGTGCTTGGTATTTTAAACTGCTAGATAGCTTACAAAAAGCTCCGGTGATACTGAAAAGCCCAGATCCACCATTTAAAATACTCAAATATTCATCATCCTAAAATATGTATGCATCCTCAAATACAAAATTTCCAATTGGACACACCTTTCTAATCTGAAGTGTAACATACAGAATACTCTTCAAACTCTACAGCAGTAATAAGAATCCTTGTAATCACCTCAGATGACAGCTGCAGTGGCACATAGAAAAATCGGTCTTTCCACAGAAGACCTGACCAAAACCTGTTACCTAGCACTTTTTCCAGTGTGCTCCAAGAACTGGGTACCAGAGGACAGGCTCAAACACTAAACAGAACACAGAGCTCTTGTGGCTTTCATCAGTTTCCTTTCAAATAGTATCCCAACAGCATAACTGACTAAAAATAAATCCATTTCGTACTTCTCCAAGTGCGGACAAAAGCCCAGAAGTTCTTTTAAAAAAAAAAAGAAAAAAAAAAAAAAAAAAGACCTACACAACACCCAAAAAAACCAGCCACCAAAACAAAGAGTTTCAGGTGTCTGTCAATGTCTAACCTAGGACTTAACACAGAGCCTGGTCTAAATATTAAAATTTCCTGCAGGCAGGTCTAGCAAATAGTAGACTACCACACAAGGAACAGCTCAGTTAAGTTGCAGGGTGACCTTTCATTCTCTAGAAGCACAGACTACAGGTTCTCCATCAACCACATCTCTGAAAGCCAAGCACAGCATATCCTACAGTCACCCAGGAACACAAACACAAGCTTTAAATGCAAGCTGCAGTCACAGTCTTGTCCCTCCTTGCATTCACATCACAGTACTGAGCTGGGCTAATGCAGCCATGCTTCCCAGGACCAGTCAGCTCCCTTCTACAGAAGCACCTGGAGTTCTAAATTGAGCTGTAACATGGAACATGTCTACTAGATGTCTAATAGACATCCAAATTAAAAACAGAATAATTTATACTTTCATTTGGTTTACCAGACTAAGTGGCCATATTAACATCATACTGTTAACATGTTAAACATGTTAAATCAACACCATACTCCTATGAATTATAATTGCTAAGTTTACTTCACACATAGAGCAGTTACTCCTAGGAATACAATCTTCAAATAATGAACACCCCTTCTTACAAAGAAGAAAAACATTAAATACCTATCTCAGTCATGCTATTCTGATGTCTCGGAATGCAATATGACATACCAGCTTCTAGCTTAAGTACATAATTAGGTACCACCACTGTCCCACCAAACTTTTAAGAACATCATAACCTCATGATCTACAAAAACCCTTCTAAAGGCCACATGAAACAAAAAGTTTTGTAAGATAGTACCTGATGAATTTAAAACTATTTTTGCCCACATAGTTTTTAGAAGGTTGGTTCAGACTGACATGATTCAGATGTGAAATTTAACTAATTTCTGATGATCTAAATACATTCATATTGATGTCAGTTCATTTCTGCACCAATCCTACCCTCTAGCCTACATAGCTTTTCTTTTCCCCAGTGCTTACCTCTTCTAATATATTTATAGATAGCAATTAGATCCCCTTTAAGTCTTCATTTTGCTCAAATAAACAAGCCGATCTATTCTCCTTCACTTATGTTATTAACTTTTTATTCGTACCATTCCCATTTGAGTTCATTTTCTCCTGACTAGGTGTTGCCAGGGATGCATTCAGATAAAGCTTCATCAATGCCATAAATCCTGACATTAATATTTCCCTAATTACGAAACTACAGCCTCATATTTGCCCCATTTCATGACTCATCACACTCACAGTAAACCTGTGATGAAGTACTGGCCTCTAGTTTTACTCCTTCACCACCTCCAACTAAAATGCGGAAATAGCAGTCCTCTTACTGGCACACATCAAAAGCATAATTTTTGGGGAGGTCCCTCAAGGATCCATACTGGGACCAATACTATCCAACACCTTCATCAATGACACAGTGGGATTGAGTGTAACCTCAGCAAGTTAGCAGACAATTCCAAGATCAGGGGTGATGCTGATATGCGTGAGGGAAGGAATGCCATCCAGAGCGACCTTGACAGGCTTGAGAGGTGAGTCCATGGAATCAACCTCATGAAGTTCAACAAGGCCAAGTGCAAGGTCCTGCACCTGGGATGGGGCAATCCACAACAAATACAGACTGGAGGACGAACAGACTGAAAGCAGCCCTCTGGAGATGGACTTGGGGATACCAGAGGATGAAAAATTGAGTAAGACCTGGCAACGTGCATTTGCAGCCCGGAAAGCAAATCCTACTCTGGGCTGCATAAATAGAAGCAGGGCCAGCAGGTCAAGCGAGGTGACTGTACCCCTGTCTACTCTGTTCTCTCCTACTCTCCTACCCCTGGAGTACAGCATCCAGTCCAAGACAGACCTGGAACTTTTAGACTAGGGTACAGAGGAGAACTACAAAAACAATCAGAGGGCTGGAGCACCTCTTCTGTAAAGACAGTCTAAGGCAGTTGAGGTTGTTCAGCCTTGAGAAGTCCCCTGGGAGACATTATTGTGGCCTTTCAATATATAAAGTGGGCTTCTAAGAATGATGGAAAAAGACTCTTTACCAGGGTCTGCAGTGACAGGAAAAGGGACAACAGAATTTAAACTGAAAAGAGGGTAGGCTTGGACTGGACATAAGGAAAAAAAAATTTACAGTAAGGGTGCTGAGGCACTGGAACAGGTTGTCCATAGAAGCTGTGAATGCCCCCTCTCTGGAAGCAGGGTGGACAAGGCCTTGAGAACCTGGTCTAGTGAAACATGTCCCTGCCAACAGGAAGGGATTTGGATGATTTAAAGGTCCCTTCCAACCCAAACCGATCAATGATTTGATGAAATAATGTAATGAAATCCAGTGGCAAGATCCATTTTTGTTTGAGGGAGATACACAGAAGAGATGAAAAAAGGAGACACAGAGAAGGAGGTCTCAGATCAGACTGGCACATAGTACCCAGGACACTCATGCTGCATTTTATTCCACTTTCCATTTATCTCCATGTTTTTAATTATTCTTTCCTCTAAGGCTTTGCATACTATCAAGGTCAGACCTATCAAGCACTGAAGTATCAAATTAAGAATTAATCCAAGCGAGATCTCATTTTTAGAAACACAGGAGGGAAACATTCTGATGTGACTATCTTTTTAAAATTCAGGCAAATAATTCATTTTTCTTTTCTTATTCATAATATCAAGAACAAAACACCTGAAGTCCTACACCAGGATAATATTTTGCAATCTATCTTAACTCTCAAGATCTTGTTCATATAGAAATAAACTGAAAATATTTAATTTACGTAACCATGTATTTCTAAATACTTTCAAGACATAAAATGAATATGACATCTACATTGCCAAATAATTTACAATGCAATGAAATTAACTGTATGCAAGAAAAACAAACAAACAAAACAAACAAACAAAAGAAAAAAACACTAAAAGGCAAGAGAAGCTAAAGAGGCCAAGATCACTACGCACCAGATAAAGTCTTAACTACCTGAAGGATAACAAAGTTTCTGAAGTTCTAACTTGTGTTCCTGCATTTTTATTTTCAACAATACCATATCAGAAATTATCTTGGTCATTTTGCTTTTCTGGGGTTTTGTATTTTTGTTTTGTTTTAAAGAAATTTGCTTATACACACTTACCTGGCTCATCTAGCAATCAAAGACTTGACATTTGACCATTTTCACACTGAAAAATGTAATACTTATCTAATTAGTCAGTGATTATTTGGGGGTTTTTTCCATTTTACACACAGCAAGTTCTCTCCAGCAGCCTTTTCCAACTTGAATTTATGGCTTGTAAGCTAAGCATGTAACAGCCCTTTAATGACTGATGGTCACAAAGATCTGGTTAACAAACATCTCCTAAAGACAAAGTTGGTCTGAAAGTAAAACACATTCACAAACCACAGTGAAGCCAAAACAGGAACAATTTATAATGCCACAAAGGACAGTCAGTACACTAAATGTTCAGACCTATTAACCGATGCATAAAACAGCACCTGTGATAAGTTTCTACTTTTCGACTTGGCCTTGAACAATAGCACAATGTTCATGTATAGTACAGGGTTTTTTACAATATTAACATTGATGTATTACAGTGATCTAGAACTCTTGCTTGTACTATCAACCAGCACAATGAGTAGGCACTATGCTACTTACAATGTAAAAGTGAAGCTTTTATAATAAAAGCTTCTTGTACACTGTAAGTACAAGACAGCGAGGTTTGGCTAGCGTTTCTCTGTTTAGTGAAGATGCAATATTAAGTAAAACAGTCCTACAAACTGCAGGTAAAGAAAAAACTTCCAAATCTTCAATGCTGTATACCTCTGTCATCACAGGAAGACCTTCCACTACTGAATCTTAAAACAAATGGCAAACTAGATCTCCCAAAATACAATTTAACACCTATAACATGCCTGACTTCACAGACAAACGTAACCACCATTTTTTGTCAGTTTTAAATGCAGTCTAAAACCATGGTAGAGACATGCGTATTTACATACCACCTCATAAGCAACCCATGGTAAAAAACATTCTCTTCCTTTCTTTTCCTCAACACATTCCCACTAATAATTGTGTCTTAATTTTCATTAATAACTATCATAAAAAATACTAATATTACATTTGAGAAAGAAAACAGTGGATAGAAGTACAGATATATTCAGCAAGAATAAACAATTCCAGGAATTCCTCTTGGATCAAAAAAGTCAATGACTACTTGTTGAATACGGAGTCACTATATAGGATGGTTAATCTCTTGTCATTACACAGCATGCAGCCAGCAAAAACATTAACTTCAATGGAATCACTTCTAAGTATCAAGAAGCCACAACTGTGCTAGTAATCACAACCAGTTTTTCCCCTCTGCACTCCCATTGTTTAGTTTCAAAAATGTTCTTGAATAAAGATACCAGAAAACTGACATCCCAATTGCCTTTAACTGTAGAAATCTGGGACATCACAAATTTGCTGGTACTTTGAATAAAGTGAAAACAGGCATAAAATTTGAAATAAGCAAGACCTACACACAAATAAGGCAACAAACTTCAAATCCTTCCTACACTAAAAGATATTCTGTGCCAATTCTCACAACGGACCTTGAGGGCAGGAGATGCATTTAACACTGAGCTATTTTTACCTTTAAATTCCACCTTCTCAACTTACAGCAATACATAGCCTATGGCTTTCAATGTTACCAACAGCAGTGTAGTGATTACAAAATCTATAGCAATATTCTTGTATTATTTAAAAGGTCATCAAAAACTGGATTTCAGAATGAGCCATACTTAAGTGAAGTGCTCCTGGAAAGAGTCATTTGAACATATACCATCTGATAGCTGGTTTTATACACTAAAAATCCTGTATTATGAATCAGATTAATAATCAGAAATTAAACATCATCTGTTATACTGACCTCTCCCAGTAACTCAAAATATCAAAGGGAAAATTTATTGCACACAGACAGGCTGAAAAGTGGACTTCAGTCTGTTCGCTTGCTGACTTATTTCTGGCCTCGAGGTAATAACACAAAAAAGTGTGCCTCATTATTCTGTGATCTTTACAAAGGTAACAGAACTGGATTTCAGAAACCTTTAAGTAAGAACTTCAATAAAGGATATCAATTTAGAATATTCATACATTTTTATATTGCTAGTCAGACATCTGCGAATCATATGAAATTCAAATTCTGAACACTGTCTACTAATCTTCCAAGGCTCATCAAATCAACTAGAGTAGATTTTCAATTAGGTGCTGCAGAACCATGTCTGATTGAAAGATTTGGTGAAGGGTTTTTTTAAAAAAGACCATCATCCAAGACCAACTTAAATTGCTACTGTTACTTACAATTGCAAAACTGGCTTCTTAAGGAAGACTGAGTTTCCATAAAAATGCTAGAAATCTTTGAACTGAAAACTTCAAGTGCTGCTATTAAACTACAAACTGCTTAAAAAATAATAACAAACCACGTTTTCTCCCAAGCCACCAATTCCAGATTGCCATAATCTCCACTAAACTAGAGCTACAGCCAATGATGACATGCATGAGTCATATGAAAAAGACTCCAGTAAGAAGCAGATGTTAGTTTAAGTATCTCATGTTTCCATTCTTCCTATCCAGCCCTAAACAAACCCAAACTTCAGATTTTTGAAGCTCGACAAAATACATTAGACTAAAATGCAGAAGAAAGCTAACCTACGCAGACCTGGATGCAAGTACCACAAGGCAAATTCTCAATGCTCCATACCCAGTCTCTGAAACCAGTATTACACAGCATTTCAACTGCCTCTTAGTTACATTGCTTTTAAGTACAATTTTCCCCCTCGTATTTGCACAATACTCTGAAGAGTACTTATTTGTTTTGCCATTCCTTATAGTTCCAGAATCCAAAGAAATCAAGTTATCATAAAAGCAGAGGGAATTAACCATGACCCAAAATACCATTAATGACTGAAATTTCAAGGAATACAAAGTACTACATAAACAGGATTCTAATCTTTTGGTCACCAAGGGAAATGTGTAATGTGTTAGCCACAATGGGACATGTTCTTTAGACTTCCTTCTGATATGGAATAAAATTCAGAATAAATGTATCACAGACCCTGGTTTTGCTAATCAAGTGAAGTAGATTAAAAAAAAAAAAAAAAAAAAGAAAAAAGTTACACCAGGCAATTATGAATTTAAAGCCTTTCTAACAGCTCCTTAAGATAAGTCCTATATACTTTTTAACTTAAAGAATTCTTTACTTAGGGGCATACCAATATTTTACTGTCACTTTTATCCTCAAGGTCAGCAAATCCTGAGGCAAGAAAACCAACAAAACTATTTGTCCAATTTACATAATTAGACTTAAAATTGAACCCCTGTTACATGCACACCAGCAGTATGACACTGTCCCAATAAAAAAAAAAACCTCTGAACAATCAGCTGCCCTGAAAAAAAAAAAAAAACACAAAAAACAAACAAAAAAAAACCCAACTTTTTCCTATACTAGATTACACTTATTCTGAGTAATACATTCTCTTACTAATCAATTACCTTTTGAAAGATAACACTCAGAATCTCCTCCTGCCAATACTGTATTCTTCAATGCAGTATTTTAGAACTGAATTAGTTTGTGGCCCACAAACCTTTTTATATACCTCAGAATAATAAGCAGTTAGAAAATATTTACTGAGAGTGCACTCAGTGCTCTCCCAATAGATAGCTCTTTCTGTAATAATATAGTAATAGAGGGCTTTCCATAGAATATTAAAGACTGCAGCCTCATTATGTTTCAGATTTTTGCTCAGTCTGCTGTATAGGAATTTTGCTAATACATGCATTAGCCTGAAACCAAAATTTATGCCTAAGGAATGCACATTTCATGATTTAAGTACATAAACCGCACAATAAAGAGCACTGACTGACAATGTCTTCATACTGAATTTCTAATCTAATATTTATTCTATATTCCCTGTATCATCACTTTGTTTCATATCACGTAAGTATGGCTTCCAGCTTAAGATAGTTCAACATCTGAAAGCTTTGAATTAGACATAGTAACTTTTTAATTTAAAATTTCCATTTTCCTCCAACCTGTCCTTGCAGGAAGAACACAGTGTATTGCAATCTGACTGCAGCCAGACCTGGCAGCATTTTAAAATACAAAACAGAAGTGAAAAAGATAAACTCCAGCTATGACTCTATGAATGTGCAATTTAAAAATTTAAAAACTGAAGCTATCAAGAAATTAGTATGTGCGAACAGATAGATTGTAGGCTTTAACTGATTTGATAGATTAATGAAGCAAGTATAGTTTTTTAAAAGACTAAGAACCACACAAGCCAAAGGTATTTTGGGAGAAGTGTTCTTCTCTAACATAAACATTAATTTGTTCTAGCTGTCCATTTAAAGATTTTTTTACACCATCGTACATTCCACTCTATCCCTCTAAAACAACGAAAGATAAATCGAATAAAAATGAAATCGAATACAACAGAAAAATTTATAGGATTAGGTAGGTACATGTGCTACTAAGTTCAGATAACATTAACACCTTAAAAAAAAAAAATCTAATATTGCGGATTCTAAATCTGAAACGTTCCGAGATTTTTATCAATGCCCCTATGGGTACAAAATATAATCACAGCATAGTACTGAAAGCTACTTATTCTAGCATGCTTTTGTTTATGTCCTTACCTTTCAAGAATCACACATCTTTGGAAGAACCTTCCTTTACACAACTATCGATTTTATTAGCAGAGAAAAAGCCTCGCATGATAACCGCACTAACTGGGACCTATGTTGATAGAAACATGTTATGCCAGTCACAGCTCTGCGCTCAGCACGCAATACTAAACACAAAGAAACTTCCGAAATGCACACATTCCTTTTCCTCACTCCCAAGAAAGGAGTGAGCTGGCTGTTTACGCACCGAGAACCTGTCTCAAACATGACAACTTGGTGGAAAGGGCGGGGAGCCATTTACTAGGCCAGCGGGCCAGGCTGCACCGGGAGAGGGTGCGAGCGGCTGCACATCGGCTATTCGCACACCCTACAGTGATGGTGCAAAACCGCAGCAGCACCGGCGGGGACACTGGACACTGGCAGAGCAGGGCCGGGCTCCGATCAGCGTCAGCAGCCGGCCCGCAGCGGGCGAAGGGGGAAACACCAAGCGTGAGGGTCGTCCGGCGAATCGTGTTTCCCCCACACACCCCCCGCTCCCTGGCACGGCGGCAAAGCTTCAACCGCCCGCCTCGGGGCCTCTCCGATCCACTACAGCCACAGGGCCACCTCACGGAGAGCGCCCGGCGGCCACGCAGACCCTCGCGGACAGAGAAATGACATGAGAGTAATTCGCCCTCCCCGGACCCAGCTACTCCAGGGCGAGGCCTCCCGAGCAGAGCGGTGCCTGGCAGGCGAGGGGACACTCCGAGGCAGGGGGCGGACTGGCGCAGCAACTGGGGCCGGAAGGGGGCGGCCGGCCCCCGAGCGCCGCGCCCGGCAGAGCGGACAGCGGGCGGGCACCGGCCGGGGCCGCGGACAGGCTTTCGAGTCCCCACGGGATTCCAAGATGGCGGCGGCTGAGCCCGTTCACCGGCTCGGCGGCGCCCCCCCCGCCCCGACAGACCCGAGCGGGCAGAGCCCGGCACTGCTGCCCCGGGGAGGGAACGCGGCGCCTGGAGGCTGCCCAGGGCCGAGGCGAAAGGGGACACCCCGCCGGGCTGGGCTGGGTTGGGCCAGGCCGTCCCACTACCCCCTCCCCGCGCCGAGCTCCCCCTCACCTTTGAATTTGAGGTCGGTGGGCGGATCGAGCACTAGGATCTGCTCGTGCTTCGCCAGCGACCCGGCGGCCGCCATCTCGCTCGCTCGCTCGCTCCGGCGGGAGGAGGAGTGGGAGGGGGGATGAAGAGGAGGAGGAGGAGGAGGAGGAGGAGAAGGAGGGGCGGGAGGGGGAGGCCGGCCGCCGGCGGCGCCGCTCCCTCGCGGCGGGCAGTATCTCGGCGCGGCTGCGAGCGGTGAGGGTGGACGCTGCCGCTGTGCGCGCCCCTGCCGCCGCGAGCCCCGTTTGCCGCCCTGCCCGCGTGACTGCCTCAACGGCCGGCCGGCAACACCACCCCTCCGCGGGCACGAGGGCGGCGGAGGCGGCGGGGCACGCTTGCGCGCATGCGCCCAGCGGCTCCTTCTGTTCCGCCCCCCCCCCCCCCTTCCGTTCACTTCCCGCGTCGGCGGTCTGAACAAGACCCTTCGTCCCGGCCTTCAGAGCGAGCCGCCGAGGAGAAGCGGCACCCGGCCGAGTTCACGCACTCACAGAGCCCGCGCACAGGCGGCGGAAGCAGCACGCGTGCGCTGCCAATAGCCGGAAGGAGAGAGGCGCCACCAGCTCGGCGCTACGGGGGGCTACAGCGCCGCTGGGGGAACTACAACTCCCGGCGTGCCGCGCGGCAGGGCGCGGGGCCTGCCGGGAGTTGTAGTCTTTGAGCGGCGCCGAGGCGGGCGCTCTTCCTTCGGGCCTCATGCGGCTGGGGGCCGGGGGTCTTCCCTCCAAGCTGCAGGAGGTAGGGCGAGCTCAGATGATGGGTCTCCGAGGGACATTTGAGAAAGGGGCAGATTGAGCAAATAGTCTTAAACTCACCATGGCCACTGGTGGCTCTGTCTTGGGTTCAGGCTTGAGGTGTTGAGTCAGCTCTTGACAGCTGTCAGGTACCTACCCCTGAATGGCTGTGGTCTTGCCTAAAGGTACCTCTATCGCCGTGCCAGGCAGCACCCAGGCCCTGAGGTGGATGGGCCTGGCTCCCAAACAGGCCTGGAAAATGGCCAAAAACTCTCTTCAAGCAGGAAAGTTTTTCTTAGGTGAAGGGTTAGGACTGTTAACAGAGTCGATGCTGAGGGAGATTGAGCTCTTGCAAAACTAGAATGAGAAGTTAAGAGTCATTATTTATTAGTAGGCAGAAACATGGGGTATTTGCCATCCTTCTCACTTGCGCATTTTGTCAGACTTGATGTTTTCACCGTAGGCCTTTTCATTAAAGACATCCTTTCAAGCAGATGGTGCATCTTAGGATATTCAAGTACAGCAGTAACAAACAAGAAGAAACAGTCAGACAGCCAAACTATCTGAACCTGGATGATTCCTAGGTCCTAAATCTACTCTGAAGACTCTGACTGTAACATACTAAGTTTGTGCTCATCCAAGGTTGGAGTACAGATGATGGAAATGAAGTCAGAAGGGTTAACACACTTATCTTTTCTCTCTTGCAATCTGGTGTAGGTATGCCAAGAATATGTATAGGGATACAATAAGCCATTTGAAAAATACCTCCTGATAATAAATACATTGAAATTACTTAAGTGCTTTACCTTCAAAATCAGCTCATCATGTGTGGATCACATACTTTGATGAATGCCTCTGCCTCAGCCCCCACCAGGAAGGAAGGGTTTTGAGGCCATTTGGCAGGGGAGATCCTCTTAGTAATTTATATTCAGGCTCTGTCTTGACTCCAACAGTGCCTTCACTCTCCGTTTCAGCTGCCTGCCTTTCCAGGCCTGCCACAATCACACCTACTTTACTTCAGCGCTTTTCTCCATGCTTCTCTTGCCAACAGCAAATGACCATGTGACTTTTAATACCAGTGCTGACTGAAGAAATAAGTAAGAAGTACTGTAGAAAAGTACTTCAGAGCAGTTTTACTTGATTGAAATTGGCTTCAATAGATGGAGTTATATGGTATATATATACAAATGTCACTAGAGGTCTGCAACTACTCTGGTTGCAGTTTGCCTCTACAGACTTGTTTTATGACGTGCATAAAAAAGCATCTTAAATTACATCCTTTATTTACAGTGCAATATTTAAAGTCTGATGGTCTGCTGGGCTTCGTTAGCAAATCTTATGTTCCACTCTTTATGCATTCTTGCCCTTCAGGTGTGGAAGATAAACTAGAAGATAGAGGGGTTTCTCCTGTCCTAGTGTATATTTTTTTTCTTCTTCTGTTAACATGGACCCTTACTCTATTACCTCCACTCTCCATCTCTGTTCACGAATCCACTGAAGATCAAGCCATGGTGTACACTTCTCAGATACGGTAATTCAGCTCCAAAATTACCTAGTGATTATATACCAGAAGAACCAGGTCTTGGCTTGCAAAGAATCAAGACATGGGGAACTGGTCCAAAATACTAAATGCCACCAAAGTTTCTGTCTTTTCTTCCTTTAATAGGGTTTAAAAGTGACAGTAAAGAGTACTAAAGATTTAAGAGAAGCTTCCTCTATGCAGGTTTAGAAGAAAGAAGTACCTTTGATTTCTTATATCATCTTGTGTAAGAAAATCTGAAGGGAACCAGAAATTAAAATCTCCCCTTAATACGACAACAGGTCTTACAGTTCTTGTTTGACACAGTTGTGCAATAGACATAACTAACATAAGGGGATGTGCACTGGTTGGGGAAGGACTGGGTTAATTCTTATCACCAGCATATGGAGAGGCAGTGAATGAAGGGTAGGGCACAGCCTCAAGCTGCAGCTCACAGAGGGAGTATCACAGCATCACTGAGGCTGGAGGGGACCCCAGGAGGGCCGTAGTTCAATTTCCAACCCAAAGCAGGGTAAGAGCTGAATTCAGGCCACGTCACTCAGGGCTTTGGCCTGTGGGGTTAGAAAACCTCCAGGGACAGAGATTTCACATCCTCCCTCCACAGCCCAGCTCAGTTCTTGCCTGTACAGCTTTCATTTTGTGTTAAGAGTAATGGCAAAAAACATAAAACACTGGGTGGGTGGCTTAATGGTAATTATGTATGAACGTCGTTTTTTTTAATGTAGGCTTTATTGTTGCTTGAACACATTGAGAACCTTAATAATGCATTCATCTGTTTTATTGTGTTTGGTATAATTTCTCTAATGCTTTTATTTAATCCATATTGATGGCATTTTTTATATTAAACAACACCTGTGCTGTTGATCAGAGGAATCTGGCAGACTTCTCCAACATCTGATTGATTTTATTTTAACACATAGCACAGTTCAGGAATGAAAGCTTGGATCTATTGCAGTCAATAGAACTCATCTCACTGATTTTGGTGAGATCATGATGTCATTGCAGAAGGGTCTTTAGTGTATTCATCACTCCTTGCAAAAGGATAACATTTGCTTTATCTGAGGTCAACTTTTTTCTAGTGTGTTTGTAGATCTTCATGTTTTTCACATTGTGAATTCAGCATCATGTTATAGTATCTCAGTTGGAGGTGGTTTTTCAAAACTGTTTGCTATTATATGTTGAATAAGTTCCCTCTATACCTGAGAAATAACAGAATAGATTCAGTTTCATAATAGTGTTTTCCACCGTATATTTTGCAGGTAGTTTATTCAGTCCCACCTATTCTGAACTTGAAAATGTTTTGCAGTGAAACAGTATCATGACCTTCTTTGCAATTTCTTGCTATTATTAAGACTGTCAGAAAAAGCAGCCAAGTGCTGCATTACTTGTCATGTTAATGCAAAAATTCTAGATCTCATGCAGTGAAGTATCTCATGCATTCTGCACTGCTAAGTCAGTGAATATTGTAAAATGCAAAGTTATAAAGGTAAGAGTATGTTTTAATTTCTCTTTAAAGAAATACCCAGCCTTTTGGTGCTTATTCTGAAATACAGAATTGTTCATAAAGCAGGCTCTAGTCATCATTTACTTGACTGCTAATGAGTTACATATATAATTTCAGGCCCACTTGTTATATTGTAAATCAAAGGTAAAATTGCAGTCTACACTATTATTGAATATTTATGGCATTATTCAAATGTTGCCACAGATTGGAAAAGTAGATCTGAGTTGAATATCTTCAAGTTTGTTCAGCTACATTGTATTTCTTTGCCTACTGACATTATTATAAAAACATACAACACATGTTGAATATTCAAGTAGAGAGAAGCCAATAACACATAATGGGATTGTCATAAGTAACTATAGCATAAAATTTGATGTGCTTTTCCGATTTTGGACCCAATTTTGGACCCAATTTTGTTCTGAACACAGAAATGCCCTAGACCATTAACTTTTGTAGGAACAAGACAAAAATGTCATCTTTTTGACATCTAATGAGATCAAAAATGTCAGCTTTTTGTTTAAGGGAGCATTTTAAGAACTGAATGATTCCTCAGCCAATTTCGTACGTGTTAAGCCATTAATCCTTTGATAAAGGGCAAAGTTATTAAGGAAGTGGATTTTTGAATGCTATTTTCAAGAATTGATTTTTACAGTTCATATATATTCGTGAGGAATATAATGAAGCAATTCAACATACAAAATATGAAATGTGTGTATATGGGTTATTGTTTCCTGGTGTTGCATTTGTAAAAATACACACACTCCTAAAAAGCAGCCCAAAATCAAATATGCACAAGTAACTGTACAAACATAAGTACGTAGCTGAAGCTTACCTCCAGAAAAGAAAAACTGTCTTAAATAACAGTCTTAGCCTGAGAAGTAATTCTGCAGAACCAATATGATGGTGCCCTATGGTCATTGCATCTCTTTCCCAATCTGATATTCTGGCAAGCAACATCATAGTCTTTCTTAGTCCTGGTTTGGAGAACTTACCTGGCAACAGGTATTCAAATCTCCCCTTTCATTTGCATTGTTGATACACATAGCAGCTCTGCAATACTAATTTTGCCCTCAGCATCTCCTGAGCAGTCCCAGGAAGCCCTCCAATTGTATTGTTAAATTGTGACTAGGTTCAGTTCTAATGGATCACAAGGTAAATAGGAGCAAACAATGTCATGTCAATGTGTGAAAGACAAGCATTGTACTGAGACTGTTCATGACACATGAAATGCTTTCCTTCTACTAAGCACTGAGAAGACCCACGCTGAAACGCTATATCCAGTTTTGGGTACTATCCTTCAGGAAAGATGTTCAGTAATTGAAGGGAGTCCAAAAGAGAGGACCTGTAATGACTAAGATCCAGAAAACAGATTGAAATATGAGAACAGTTTGAAATACTGAGGTCGTTTAGCCTCAGGAAGACAAGATTGGCTCACATGTTCAGTCTTCAAATATATTAAAAGCTATTGCAAAGAGAAAGAAAATAGTCTGCTCTCATTTACTTGGAATAGGACAGGAAGTGATGGGTGTAGATCAGAGCAAGAACTGATTTAGAGCAGATACGAAGAACTTTTTTAAGAGTAAGGATAATTAACGAAAGAGATGGCCTGAAAGCACAATCCATGGAGTCCCAGTCACTGACCTTTAAGAACAGGTTAGACATCTGTTGAGGCACATAGATTTAGCTGATCCTGCCTTGAGCTGTGACCTCTGAAGTCCTTTCCAACCCTATTGAGTCCATCACTGTGTAAATTCCACCATGCTCAAACTTATCATCCACAGTGGAAATATCCATTCCCCACGGTCTGAGCTACAGTCCATTAAAATCAGGGGGAATTATTCCAGTTAGTTGAATAAGCATTGGATCAGGCCCTAACTGAGTGTGTAATTTGGAGCAGTGCATGGAATTTGGTCCACAATTCTGTTAATGGTATTTGCAAATGAGAAGAATCCAACTCCTTTTCCCAAGGTACATTAGTTTGCAATGGCTCCAGGAGAAAGTAAACATACACTGAAGAAGCAGTGCTAGATTTTTCTTACAAGATTGAGTAGAATTGACTGAATACAAACACAAGGAAAAGATCTCGGGGGGAAAATTAGCAACTTTTCTCAAGGAAGAACATTTCAGACAGCTATTTTTTACATCAATTAAGCAGGGCCAGACAGAAAGAGACAGCGAAAACTATGTTAACAACGTTTTAAAAATAAATAGGTATCGCGGACGTGAGAAAGAAATGTTTGTCTCTGCTGAAAAACCAAATTAGCTGAGAGTCTGAAAATGAGCAAAGCAGAAGAAGGGGAGACATGGAGAAATTCAGACTGGCAGTGCATTCAGTCAGTTGCATCGTGACTGATGAAATACCCATTCCCCCATAGCCTATTACCAAATAACATAAAGCTTTTCCTCCACTCTGAAAGATCAATTAGATCACAAGCACTTATGCCAGCTAAAGCTCTGCCTCTGCAATTGCACATTTATGCAATCCAGAGGAATAACAATATGTATAAAGTTAAGATTTTGCAGATTTGCAGAATAACACCTCCTGTGGGCATCCACAGCCGCTCTGAGTTGTGTGTATCCCCTGGAAATTCTTTGTTACCCTTGTCTTGTGGCAGGAAACAGGCAAGAGCTCAAAACCCTCCTGTAACAGATGCAGGAAGCTAAGGTTACTAATGTGGGGCTAATACATGAAAGATCTTTGCTGTTGATTAATTCATTATCTCTAGGAGTAAGGACACAAGGTTTCTAGAATCATCTCCCCACTCTGGTCTGCTTCTTGCAGATACGTTCTGTGTCGGCACACAAGCTTGAACACTCTACCTGAGAGCTCAGTTATGAAATGTTTGTTTACTTTGCATTTGGGTAAGAAAAAAAAGAAAAAAGTCTGCATAATATTATTGATGGAATTGTTGACTGCCAAATACTGAATTATTTATAGTTCATTGTACAAATGATACCCACGATGACCTGTAAGATTGCGATATGCAGTTGATACACTGCACAAAAACAGTCCTGTCTTTCAGACTCTGTTCCGGGATTTTGGTGGATCACCTTAAAACAGGTATAAACACTTTGCAAAGGCAAAGGTGGAAAACCTGGCAGAGTTTTTGAAGCTGCAGAAAGCCCCATGTAGCAAAAGATGCTCTGACCTGGATTACTCCATGTGGGACTTTTCCATTCCCAACCCATGTACACCCATGGACCAGTGATCTATCAAGTTGTGCACAATTCCCTGATGCTCCCCCTCCCTGTGGATAAGCCAGACCCTTTTGCCCTTCAGCAGGTCCTACCTACAGGATGGGCACTGCAACCCTCTGCATGGCCCTCCACCTACGACCATGAATATTCACCATTTTCCTGCCCCCCAGCACCAAGCACTAACAGGGAAGTTTAGGAAGTCATACCTACTTGCCCACTGCTTTGGTCCTATGCCTACCTACATGTTGCAGATAAAAACTTAAATAAATGTTTCTCTGCTAAATTCATAAATAGTTAAATAGTTAAAGCCTTGTAAATATTTTGTGAGCATGCTTTTTAATAGAGACTTTAATTGTGCAGTCACTACTTGCATTCCACAGGATTCCTTGCTTCAATTCTGTTTTGCAGTGGAAAACACTCTCAGTGCATTAAGACCATTCTGCTCCCACTCCATCACCCCAAAACTACTTATGTCTTATTTTGCTGTTTGGTTGGGGTTTTTTTTCCTTCCTTTCTGCTAATCCACTGTCTTCCTGCTGGGTAGAGTACAGATAGGCTAGCAAACTTCCTCTCCTTTCACCTTCAAATCATAGAATCATAGAATAGTTATGATTGGAAAGGACATTAAGATCATCTAGTTCCAACCCCTCTGCCATGGGCAGGTACACCACACGCTAAACCATGTTGCCCAACTCTCCGCCTAACCTGGCCTTGAACACTGAAGGGGATGGAGCATTCACAGCTTCTTTGGGCAACCCATTCCAATGCCTCACCACCCTCACAGTAAAGAACTTCCTCTGAGCACTGAGCATGACCACTTGTCAGGGCTCCTCTGGTCCTGGTGCTTTGGGTTATCGCCTGGTGCTCATGTACCATGAACGTGGCCCCTCCTGTCCTGCAAGTGGGAGGGGGGAAGGGCTTTTTTGCCCCCAGGGTAGACCAGCAAGAGTCCCTGGGGTTTTTTGCCTCCTTCACAGCTGAGCACAGCCCCTTGATGGGGCTTTTTTGGGCTGTTGTGGCCCAAAGGCTCGTGCTCCACATCCTAGGGGGAGGCAGCCTTCTGCATTCCCAGGGTGGCTGCTGTCCTCTGTAGCATTGAGCGCCACCCCTTGTCAGGCCTATTCTAGCTGGGTTCTTGCACTGCTCTCGCACCACCTCGGCACCACTCCTGCCCCAGCTTTCCTTTGTTAGACTGCAAGGGATGCTTTTTCAAGCTAAACTGAAGGATGCGTCAGCCTGCTGCTGGTTACACATGTGCATTGTGTTCATGCTTGTGAGCATCAGCTCTCAAACAGACTGAGGAAAAGAAAACATAATCTAAACTAAACTAGACTTAAATGAGCTAAACTAACTAAACTAAGATAAAATAACTTTATTTATAAATAAATAAAATACTCTTTCCACCTGTAACCTTTCTGATTTGCATCTTTGAAGGTGCTTTTGGTGCTGAAATTCCCTTGGCATTTCAGGTAAATAATGGTCTCATCATTATACAACTCATTGTGAGTGCAGGGAATTGAATTGAATCAAATAGAATTGAATAGAATAGAAGAGAACAGGTATAATATGTTATGCATATAGAAATGAGGCAGGTGGTTTTTCTTGTTCTTTGTCCCTAGTATGAGAAAAAGCAATTTAATAGAAATAAGCAGCAATTTAACAGAAAACAAGAGCCAGCCACTGCAAACCTGGAATGTGATTTTTTTTTCCTGTGCCTGGCCATTCCTTGCATGTTTTCATTCTCTGAGTAAGGCAAATATTAGAAATGAGGAAAATAGGAATATGTAGTGGAACAGAGAGTAGTTTCTATTCATCCACCGCCCTCCCTCTTTAGGCCAGCACCACAAGCTTCAGACAGTCCCAACATCGCCATTTAGTGGGTAATATCTCTTCCACATTGAGACTCATCCTGGTTTTAAAGCCTGGCTTAATGTTTAACATTTGAAGCACCATGTTAAATACCCTTATGTCATTCTGTTTCTTTGTTCATTGCAGCAATTTTGTTGTCATTTGCAAAGTTGTCAGCAAGGAGTTTATGTTTTTTTCCAGATCACTGATAAAGACATTAGTGATCTGGAAGCCTTTGAAGCCGTTAAATAACCCATTGGAAGAGAGTAGAAACGTGTTGACGTCGCTACTAATTGGTTCACACAGCACTTGATACAGGTAAATTGATTTTGTATAGTACTGGGGCTTTTTTACAGGACTGTCATGCAGGGCTACACCAAATGACTTAAAGTAATTCATGTGTATTAAGGCAATACTTAAGCAACTGCATTTTAGCCTCACTTTGTTGCTTGACTACACCCATTTTCCATAAAAAAATATATTGATTAACATTACATAAGCTACTACCTATTTGTTTCCCATATTTGCCTTTATTAGTATTTTGCCCAGGGTCTATGTAATGCTTGTGATTATCTGAACCCATTACGTTTATTCATTACAGTGTGCCACATTCACTTTTTGCCAGTCATCTGAAATTTCTGCTGTGCACCAATATTTGTTCAGAATGAATATGAATGACTCCAAAAGTATCTCTACCAATTTTTGTCATACTCTTGGGAGCATTCAACACTGAAGATTTAAATGTGTTTTGCTTTCACTGATGAACATTTTCTCACACATACAGTGAAAGGGAAAGAATTGCATATTGCTTCAGTATTATAACAGAAAAAAGCCAGCTTTTCAAAGTAGCTTAGTAAAAACTGTTCTTTCTTACCCAGAAGACAGTCCCCAGGTGAATTCAGTTTCACTCACATCAAAGGCAAAAAATAGATTGTTGCATTTCGCTCTAGTTAGCTATTCAGAGGCAATACAATTGCGGCAGAAACAGTTGAGCTGGATTTTGACTTATACATCAGTAACAAAACTTTCAATGAGGTTAAAATATTGGATATTCAATCTTAGGGATGGATAAGCTAAAAAGATCACTTTTCAGCCAATTGTCGCATTCTAAGTTCATTTTCAAAGTCTGGCACGTTATCTTCAGCAAATCTTGGGAGGCTTAATCTGAATAACTTTGATGGACAGCAATACAAGGAACTGCATCATTACATTATCAGTAAGTCACATTTTAAATTGGAGAATTATCTTCCTTAAAAACTGTCATGCATTTGGGAAAGCTTATGTATTCCAGTGACATCACACCTCGTCTTTATTCATACTTTTTTTCCCCTTTATTGAAAAGTGAAGTGAGGTTTTAAATCTTATGTTTGTCTCTTAGAGACCGAACTGGATAGAGGTTTCTGAATGACTCATTTGGGACACTGACTCAATTTTAACAAACTTCAGTAACAGCTCATTACAAAAGACTTAGGATGGGAGGGCTTCTGACCACACTGTGACTGACCCAACTTCCAATTGTTTCAGCCTAAATATGAGGAATGAATTCATCCTCACATGCAAGCAGAAGTGATTCACTGATGGGATGACCATAGCAATGTCTATTGATTACCTGACTACTTTTCCAGAAACTAGAACTGCAGAGTTTGCCCAAGATGAGCTTAAACAGACTTGCACATTTGCAGGTTTTACTGTTAGTTTCCTTTGTGTGAGTAGTTAATTAAATGCCACACTTCCCTTCATTGTGTCATCAGCAGATACCAGATGACATCATAGGGAAATGAAATATTTGTAGTTGCCTCCCAGGAAAACTTAGAAACGCACAAAGCCACCCATGAAGTCTCTGTATGAGACAATAGAGAGGCCAGTCCTGATGGAAGTGATGGAGTTGCCATGGAGGCCTGACAGAAGAAGTGATTCAGCATACATCAAGGCAAGCTCAGGCCTCAAGGTCTCAGAGGCCTCCCTGAAAATTGCCAGTATTCAGTGGTCTTAAAGAAGGATGGTGTAAAAGAATCCGTCTTCTCCAGCCTCTGTCCAGAGAGGATGGATACATAAATTGGAGGCATTTACCTTGGTATGAGAAGGATAACAACTTACAGTCAGTCACAATCAGTCAAAAATCTCAGTCTCTACAGACTAGCTCAGAGTACAAAGGACGTAGGTAAATTACAACTATGATGTTATAGTACTGGCTCTGTTTAAAATTGCAGGTGACTGCAAAATTTGATAAGAGAATTTTTCCAGCATGTCATCATGCACTTTTTATGACATGGTTGTGTATAAAATCACATAGACCATCTAGCTTAAAACTCGGCTTGCCTACATTTCCAGCATGATCTGAAGATATCAAAAGAAAATCACAGGTTCCTGAACTCCAGTTTCCTGCCTTGGTGCCTGGCTTAAAATATACATTGGAATTATCTAGCATTCAGATTTTGTAATGGCTTGGAGCTCCCACTAAATGGAAGGAAAAATTCCAATGCTGTTTGAAAATAACAGGGATTATGTCCTTCCTCAATCATCTTAGGGGAATGGGGCCTTCTTATGGGAATTCTGGCACCATTTCAGCAAAAAAGCTAACTTTCTTCAAAAGCAGACCTGTCACAAGGCACCCTCAGTAACTTAAGGCTCTCCTGCACTACCAGAGACATGGACTGAGTCATCTTGCCAAATAACTAACTGCTTTCTCAGAGCTGTGAAACCCATAGCTCCCAGACATCCTCACCTCGCTGTCACTGATGTGATGTGAAACAGGCTTCTCAGGCGAAGGCTCTCTTAATCTGGTAGTTGCTTCAGGCCCTGTAATTTTTTTAAGTGTGTCCATCACACAAAGAAGGGTGCAATTTTCTGCCATGGTATGCATCTTTCACTGGTGCGTGATTCGCAGTGAGATGAGGTGAGGTGTCTGAAAGACATGCCCGCTGACAGTGATGACTTGGTGACTCAAGTCTTGTGGAGTTTTTAAAGCATCAATTTCCTCCTGGGAAAAATAAAATAAAAATCCCTCCATTTTATGTTTCAGTGATGGATGTTGTGTTATTGTAAAGCCTTTATACTCCCAGCAGCAACTACTTAAGTACATATTACATGCTGTGGTAAAATCAATGCAAAGCTACTTGGATACATTTATCTCCACCTCATCCTTTCTTCCGTAGGCTTCTCGGAAACAAGTTGCCCCTTTTGTGCGCAATCATTACAAGACATCATTCATCCAGAATCAAGCTTTGTGAAAAGCTAAACCATGCAGGCAGGGTGGCTGTGTAAGTGCCCTGGAATGTATTAGCCAAAGCCCTTTGTCCAGGGCTCCAACTCAGTAACTGTTGTATCATGGACTACATCAATGGCCATCATAATTTATTCAGTGGACTTCGTACTATGTAAATTCAGGCATACCCACAGGTAAAGATACGGTGTCCTTTTTTACAGGTGGAGTCTAGGCACCTGATGCACTCTTAATCTTGTGTTTGTTTATGCTTACTTATTACCTAGGGTTTTCAACTATGGTGTTGATGTGCTGTGCTATGAAATGCATGTATGTGCACTCTTTGACCATTTATAATGTGATGTCCTTTTTACACCACATTCAAATTTCCTATTTCAGGCATCACTTCTGTTCCTTCTCTATCACCTTGATGGGGCTGTAACCCACAAGGAAGAGTCCCTGTGAGGGTAGGACATCATAATTTTGTTTGTCCCTTCTTTTTCATACCAAATATTATTTTCCTTTTTCGAATTTTGGAATCAATGTAACATTCTGGCTTTTTTTCTCATTTCAAGAAACCTATTTCCCCTCCAGAAATTCACCTCCTAAAAACATGAAAAATAAACAAACAAACCAGGCTGTGATGAAAATAAAAGGGCAAAAAGCATTTTCTTTTCTGGTATCTCAGTCATGAGAAGAGTTTTATCTGTTGAGAGCCCTTTCCTAGATCATTATGAGCTCATATTTCCAGCATACCTCAAAAGCCTCCTTTGTAGTCCAAACTGCCAAGAAACTGAGTCACATCCATTAGAAATGTCAGCAGCAAGTAAGACTTCCGTCCCTCCTTACTGAGACTATGGGAAAACCATTTCAGTGCTAAAGGCTGTGCCGTGGGAGGAGAGCTGGTCAGGCGCCAGCAGGAGGTTCAGGTTGCCACCTTGAAAGCAAATTTTTCCTGAGAACCAGGAATGACCCACAGAGTGAGGTATAACTTGGAGGACAAGTGGTGTTTCTAAAGGGAATGGTGCCAGGAAAGCTGTTTAATTCTCATTTGGCTTCCTGATGGTCTCAAGAAATAGCATGGAAAATTTAAGTCTTTATTCTGAACATCATTTCTGAGGACTCTTTATTAGATTCCTACTGCACATTTTATGCTTTTCTGGTAAATATCTACAGTGCAAAATTGTCCCATGCAATGAGTTATCAACACTGACAATAACTTGGGTATTGGTAGTGATTCTAGGCTTGCTGATGACTTGACTTTTTGCAGAGCTAGAATATTGGAAGTGTTTTGAAATGCACTTGTGTCATCCAGGTTGCATCCACTCTCTTTCTTGCTAAACCTCTGTGAAAACTCCTGATATATATTTGTCAGCAAAGCAGCCAGATTCTTTGAAGATGACAAGAAGCAGGGACTTCTTTTATAAGGTGCTTAACCTACATTTCAACCCTATTAAACAAGCAAGAGAATCTATTACTATCCTCTTACTCATTTTTTATTTATTTTAAGTCAGTAACAGCAGTGCTATCGCTTGTTCCCCAAGTCATGTTATATTGACAAAGAAGAAAGAACGCCAAGTTCATTTGCCTCAAGGGCATCTCTTAGATGTGTAAGCTGACTTCCTTATTGATTGGTACTGGTCAATATGTAATCAGAAGCATAGGGATTGTCTCTCTCTTAGTCTATAACAGATCATTTCCCCAGAGTACTCTACTTGCTATAGGAGAACAGGGATTTAGTTGTTAGGTATTTATTTTTGGTTTTAAACATGTATTTTACTGTCATGGAGGGAAAAAGAATGGCTCTAACTTAGTAAAATAAATGTTCATTAAATGGACTTCAGGAGAAATGTATCTTTGTTTTCTAAAATTCCCAGAGTGTGGCAATCAGAAAGGTTGACTGTTTCATCATGAATAAGGTGTGTCTCAAACTACTTTTGATAGATGACGGGAAAGATAAAGCTTGGGTTCTCAGGGAGGTTTTGAGAAAACAAGGTAAATACTGTTCAAAGAAAGCTGCTTTTTTTTTTCTAAGAAAAAAAATAACTTGAGGGAGTTTCAAGGATAAAAATTACTTCTGGCTGCAGTAATTTAATGGCCAGAAAAAAAAAATCCTTTCCAAGCTGATAAATGTTTAATACTTAACCAGAAACCTCAAAATTCTCTTCCTTGTGCTAGATTTTTCTGCACTGAATAATAACATCTTATTAAAAACTTGTTAATTGGTGTGATACTAAATGCAAGTTAGTACAGGTCTCTTACACTTCAAGTTCTGCCAATGTCCTATCTTCAAGTTTTCACAACTGTGTTACAAAACAATTCCAGTAACACTTCTACACCGTGTCTATTCAAAACACAGTGATTATGAATGCTAGTATCATGAGCCTGGCCTTATATTCCTACAGAATACACAGCAGTGGTAAGTGATAATGCAAACTAATGTGCATGAAGACCCATTTGATAGTATACAGAAATAGACATTTTGCAGTAAGGACTCTTCTTAATCGAAAGAGAAGAAACCCATCTGAAATACATTTCTCATACATAAAAAATTCTACATTGTGCTATTACTTATTCCTTCTCATCTTAACCTGCTAAATGCAGTCAACCATTGATTTTACAATTTCTAGTGAAAAGCCTTACTTTTTGGACAGTGAGAGAGCATTTCTATCAAACAAAAAATAGATGTTATCAAAAGCAGACTTTACTTTTGATGAAGAACCCCATTGTACATGAATGTATCCTATCACTGACACCAAGTCCTCAGGGTTACAGTTAACTGTAACCAATTAACAGAGGCATTTGTACAAATACTTTTAGCCAATCTGTCCTCCCTTGAGTGTTTTAATGCTTTAAAGAAAATTATTCTGTAGCCTTGCATGAAACAACGTTGCGAGGAAAAAAAAAATGATCCTTCATCTTACTGTTTTCCTTTCAGGCAAGAGAAGGATTTCACAAACCTGGTAGTAGCCTGAACACTTTTGCAGATTAGCTGAGGGGGTGGAGGTATGAAGTGGATAGACGATTTCATCAGCCTTGCTGTCCTGATTTCAGAACAGTGCTCTGGCAATCACAGCAGGATCTGCTCTTTGCAGAAAGACTGAAGCCGCAGTCGTGATGATTTTGAAGGCCAAAATGTCAAATACCTCTCCTTAAGTAGCCTGAGACACAACCCTCTATCTTCAGAAGGAAAGCAGAGGAGGTTTATTTTCCAGCCAATTGTACAGCTCCCCTCTCATTTCTAAGTTAACTCTGAACTAACCTAAAGCACTACAAAACATGCTTCCAAGCCATGTAAAACATCCCATTGACAATGCAGGGACTGATCCATCAAGGGCGCAAATCTTTCTGCACTGAAGGGAAAAACGGTACTCACTTCTAATTTTACATCACACTGGTAATAGTTAAAAGGGGCTTACTTATGCTTTCCTTAACTTAAATACATCACCTTTTACAGTTTACAGTTACCTACCTGGGATCATTGTTTATGCATAGCTGGAGATAAGATACATAATTTTTTCAATGTGATTATGAATGCTTTAAAGCAGGGAACAGTATCTTCAAGGAGTTACTAAACTCACAACATATGTAATCCCTTTTAAAATGCTAGTTTCTCCTTACATAGATTTATGATGTTCTGTTGTTTGAGTTACCATGCTTCTTGTGTACTGGTGTGCACTGAATTTAGCACAGTGGTTAGAAAAGCTTTACTCCAAAAATCTGATTTTCCTTAATAAAATCAAACCAAACCAAACAACAGCCTCCCCCCCAAAAAAAACCCCAAACAAACCAAACAAAAGCCAAGCCCCAACCCTTTATTCATAGTTCTCATAGCTGTGATAACTGCTTTGAAAATATGAGCCAGATAGTCAAAAAACTGGTGAGTTCAAAGACCTCTTGAAACAATAGCACTAAGAGGTATGAAATACTGCATACTTCTTAAGGGAGTGTTAATTCTTAACTCCTAAACACAAGTTTAAGGGACATAAAGTAGGGAAAAAAAATTAAATGTACCACCAATATAAAAGAATACTGTCATGGTTTAGCCCCAGCTGAAAGCTAAACCCCACACAGCCACGTTTTGCCCCAGTGGAATGAAGGAAAGAATCAGAAAGGAGAAAGCAAGAAAAAGATTGAGATAAAGACAGTTTAACAGGTAAAGCGAAAGCCGTGTATGCAAGCAAAGCAAACCAAGGAATTCATTCACTGCTTCCCATGGTCAGGCACGTGTTCAGCCATCTCCTGGAAAGCAGGGCTCCATTGCACATAACATTACAATATCACTTTGAACGTCCCCCTGCTTCCTTCTTCTTCCCCCAGCTTTGTAAGCTGAGCATGATGTCATAAAGTTTCAAACATCCCTTTGGTCAGTTGGGCTCAGCTGTCCTATCTGTGTCCCCTCCCAGCTTCTTGTGCACCCCCAGCCTACTCGCTGGTGGGGTGGTGTTAGAAGCAGAAAAGGCCTTGGCTCTGCGAAAGCACTGCTCAGCAACAATGAAAACATCCCCGTGTTATCATTGCTGTTTCCAGCACAAACCCAAAACATAGCCCTATACTAGCTACTATGAAGAAATTTAACTCTATCCCAGCCAAAACCAGCAGATATACAGAACAGTGCATATAAGCCATACTAGTCATGGTTGCTATTCAAAGCAAGAGGTAACGGTAAACTCATTTTCTACTGACAGCTGCTATTTTAACTTCCCAAGCTGATACTGCCACTCAGGTACCTCTCTTCTAATGGATAAATCAAATAACTTAGCAAAGGGGTTTTCAGATAATCTTCTTCTGGTTTATAAAAGTTCTCCTGCACTGCAGGATCTCCCAGGAATGCACTGAGTTTCTGCTAAAAGGCCAGGCACACACCCTGCACGCAGCATTTAAATCTCAGGTAGCCATCCACAGACTGCAGACAAAAAAAGCAAATGATATGAAAAATGGGACCTATTTTGTTCTGTTTTATTGAAACCAGAGCCATCCCAGAATCAGAGGTATTTAAAACATTTATTAGCATTAATCATTGGAGGTTAAATAAAACACAAAATCCCTATATTTTAGGGCAAAAAATATTATTAGGTATGATACAATTAATATGTAAAACAGAAGGTAAAATATTAACAGATTGCAGCATCCCATACATGAAGCAATTGGGTCCAGCCCAGTCAAAGCCCTTACAGAAACACAACAGAGGAAAAGTACTTAGCAGGTGATTTTAAACTGACTCTGGTTTAAAAAATTAAAGGTAGCATAGTAAAACATACCATCACTGTACTGAAAAAGTCTGATTATAGTCAGAATGCTTGCGTATCTACACACACTTATTACCACATGCCATGAAGCATTAGTGAAGACAAGGGATGACAGGTAACTTTTCTGGGCATAGATACGGCCCCATGTTACATTATAGCACTTTAGAGAGACCTGCTGTACCATGAACAAAAATAATCGGTTCTTTTTCTCTTCTGATTTTTCTTAATGGGGTGTCACCTTATTACTTCTGAGACCCAATTCCTGAAAAATAATGGCATTTTTTTGGATGTCTCAGTCTGTAAGACAAAGATTTTCTGTAACATGCCGTTTTCATGCGTAAGAATGGCAAGTCAACAACTGTACCTATGTGCATCTCCATCTTCTTGCTACCTTTGATCTGTCACTTTAAGTTCATAGAAGTGAAAAGACCATTAACAAAAAAATGTACTTACAGAATACAATGCGCAGTATACGACAACCAGACATAGTGAAAAAACACTACATGTCAGCGTAACAATATAAAACTGTACTTATATACACACATGTATATGCAAAGCATATATGAAAACTAGTAATCTTGTTTTTAAACTAGTTCATGACAAGCCAGAAAAGCAAGTCACCCACAACTGGACAGTCACAGTCTTGAGTCATGGTGCAAACAGGCTCCACCAAACACCCTTGGCAGTGCAGCCCATGCCTCAGTCCTACTGCCAGTTCTCTAAAGAAAACCAGTCTTGGACAAATCCAGCACCAGCTGGCCAACCTAGAACTGCAGTGTTATTATTATTAGTGCTCCTGTACAGTAATATAGTTTTTCACCAGATATTAACTACCAAAAGGAATTCCAGTTGCTGCTGAAAGTTTTGACTCCAAGTTTGGGGTTTTCTTGTATGTCATTCTTCTGGCTGTTTATGAAGAGTGTTGGCATTTTCCAAACAACACAGGCAACAAAAGGAAGTAAAAATCATCAATTTGACATTTGAAAATCATGACTTTTTAAACAAATTGTCCCCCCATTTGAAGAGGCATGTTAAAGCTGCAGAGGCAACATCATTGTCAAAACTGAGCCCTGTCTTCAAAGAAAATGTAAGCTTTTCTGCACAGCTCAGTGGCCTATTATTTTTTCACTTATGACTTCTGAGTTCTCTACTGAAGCTCACCGTAATCCAAATCTCAAGAATTTACACAGTCAGAACCCTTACTCATTTAAATCTTTTCCCTGACTAAAAGCAGAGTAAGGTGATTTAGATTTGGCTGACCAAATTCAGAAATATCTTTCTGCCTACTTAGCCAGCATTTGAATTTTAAAATCTGCCAGAGATCCACTGCAAGAACCTTCAATTTTAACCTATCTTAAAATATAACTCATAAACCTGTTTGGATTCACACACAGCTTAATGGCAGCTGTGAGAGCTGGTTGTTCAGCACAATATCCCATACAGACCAGCATCGATTACCAGTCTCAGCATAAGTTAAGAGTACACAAGGTACTTGCAGAATTGTCTTACAAAGCTTTCAGACATCTCAAGCAGGGTTTAATGAGTTTTGAGATGTCACATTAACAAAAAAAAAAAAGACTAAGCCACAAAGATTTATGAAAGCTTAAAAATGAGTTATGCAGAACTACTATAGGCTGAACTCAAATTTATGACATCTTTAAAAATGGGATTTGATCTCACCTTGTTTTCTCGGTAACAGGTTTAGCCTTTTACTGGGTTTTATTTAGGAAGAACCAGATCTCTTGCAGCATTGGGTCACAGATCCCATAAACTGTATGATTCTGTGATGTTGATAAGCTTGATATTTCTTTAGGTCTGAAGGCCAGGTTAAATTCCCCCTCCACAGCCAGGTGAAAGTCCAGGCACTCCTGCTTGTACTAGGATGGGATAAAATGTTCCCTAAAGGAGCTGTCTCCTTCCCCAGCTACCAACGATGATGATTGCTGAATTTTCACTTGCATAACCCTGGATTATCTGTGAAATAGTTGCTGCAGCGAAGCAGTGACAGGTCATTTATCATCACAGGTGACAGCTGAAAGCTTACCTGAAATACCCTTTCTCATGGTAGCTGTCTGAGTCTGTGTGTTATCCTATTTTCAAGTACAAGTGCTTTCAGGAGTCCAAAATATAGAAGAAATGGATTATATGTAAGAAAACAATGTAGCTTAGATTCTTAGATAAAATCAAGGTGGACATTTCCTACCTATAACTACTTCAAGCCCTCTAAAGACAAAGAAACGTTCCCGTTGATTTCATCTGGCTCTCCTTCAAGCCCTAATAATTAGTGTCATTTTATCAAAGCAATCTCACAACCAAGCAATAAGCTGTGGTTTTATGTATAAACACAGAAACCCAGCTCAAGCCCACCTGCTCATGATTTATTGTGGAAAGTTGTTTTTCCCTTTTGTTTGCCTTTTGTAAGTTCCCCAACAAATGTACAGGGAGGTTAATTTTCCTCCTAAGAGAACAAATGAATGTTGTGGAATGCAGGCTGGGCTTTGGTTTTGAAGCCTGCATTTCTTACCCTAGTTCTGATTTCCAATGAAATTGATGACAAATTTGGATTTTATCATCTCAGTCACACACATGCATAATAGAATGGAAGAGAAGAACACATACAGTTTTACTGTTTCTGGTTCATAACCACCTATTGGATTTTGTTTTTCAGCACTGCATTTTCAAGTGCATCAAGCTCCAAAGGTGTCACGCAGTGGATCTTCCACAGCACATCCCCATGCGAGTGAAGAGCCTACTCCAAAAATTCACAAAATTGCATTTGTAAAGGAACATTTGGGTTTGTTTTATTAGATTCCAGCCTTTGCCCCCAATTATATTGTGCTCTCTTAAGCTGTTTTTGTACAGAAATACCATTCTTCCAACGTGAAGACTGCTTGGAGTGCAGCAGTGAGACCACGAGGAGTGAGGCACTGTGGCACCCTCTTTTAGAAACCAAGGATGCGGCATCTTTGAGCAGTGACAACTTTGGTCTGGGGCACAGATCTGGAGGAAACCTGGTACGCAGTGGAGATTAAGCTGGTGTTTAAGAAAGCCCATGCCCTAGAAAGGGAATCAATTCAGGCAAAGCACAGTGGCTGCATCTGCAGCAGGCTGGAACTGCATGGGGTCCAGCAGTCTCTTTCATGACAACTCTTTCTTCCACATACACAGCACCTCCTGACACAGGTTAATGTTTAGCCTGTAAAAACGGCACTTGCGCATCCTTTGGATCCGTTTTTGCTCTATGTAGCAAATTCAGTCAATTTCTTGCTGATGTTTACCAAAAGTACAAGATGAAGCTACAGATTTAAAAAAATACTGAATCAAAGTCCAGCTAGAAAGATGGCAGAGCAACTGTAAGCCAAAATTCAGGGCTTAGAGGGTTTTTTTTCACCCTATTATTACAAAGAAAACTCCAAAAACATGCCAAGTCCATTTTGCAATGTAAGAAGATAAGTTTTTGCAGCAAATCTGAATTTTATGTATAAAAGGATCTTTTTATTAAAAAAAAAAAATAGTCACTGGTTTAAGCAGAAAATCAGAGTATTTTGACACTGTAATTTTGACAGGATATTACAGCGGATTTTCCAACTAGGTTTTGCAAAATCCCTTTGAAGTAAAGCTTTCTGCTTCTGGTCCTTGCATTGCTGCTCATGGGAAGTACTGAAATTACTGCTTTCAAGATAAGGAGCCACGTCACTGAGATCTCAAAGTCCCTTCTCAGTGAGAAAAGCAAATGGTGCTGTTTTTCAAGTAAATCTAAAGAGATCAAGCTGGGTCAGCAGCAACGCCTACCCGTCTGTGAAGTCTGCTTTCCAAGTTTGATGGCTCCATTATTACCATTTTCATGAGGATCTAAGGGTGGAATCTGCCGACCTGAAACACAAGAGAAGACAATGAATTCAATTTTCCTCATGTAGTAAACAACACATGCATGTAGTAGAATGATTTAGTTTGCATAAGAATCCCATCTGTCAAACTTCTCCAGAAGACAGCTGTCTCCTTTGTACCTTGAATATTTTCTCTTCCATCCTGCTTGTGAAAAGATTTTTCTGTTTAAAAACATGTATGAAATATGTCTATTGAGAATGCATGAAGTACACTGAAATAAAGTTATCCGTGTATTTAAAAACACAGTTATCTTACAACTAAGAAAAATCCTCATCTTTCTCCTAATTGCACTTAAAGGTGAATGGTGCTAGTTTAACAAGATCTTGCCTGCCCTAAATCTGCATGGCATTTTGTCCTTGTACACAAGTTTTACAAAGCACAGCAACTAACCACATGCTGCCTATATTTGAAAAATGAATCTATTCTCCTGACTGAATCCCTCCCTCCTTTGAGGGATATCCATGCCTTTTCAGTTGACAGCTTTGATTACTTACCACCCCCTTCCCCACAAACTCTCCTGACTTTTTAATCATCTTATGGGGCAATTATTTTAAGTGTTTTAAAAAATTTCAGTCATCACAGCAGAGCCAGAGATCTCTCCCAGGGGCAGAGGGCACTGCTCCAACTCCCTCCTCTGTGTACCCTTCTAGAACTGCCGCATCTTTGTCTAACTGGCTTCCTACTCATGGACAACATACAATGTGCTTAATAATTAGAATCATAAATGGGAAAGAAGATCCTCCCAGGTCCAATGTATTTTCTGTCTCTGGTGTGGGCCTGGCTTTTCCATTACATCCACTGTGCGATGTCTCCATCAGTATCTTGGAGTCATGGTAACATACTTTCTCATTACCTTGTAGATTTCCTGATGGGTTTTTTCTGAAGTTTAATCAACTTTCTATGAATTATTCCTGGTTTTACTATTACGCATGTTAAATAACAAGAGTTGAAATATTTAACATTTGCTTGTTATATGCCACTTTCAGGGAGCATAAAGATCCTGTAAACAGCTCATCATAATCCAGGTAGATTTTACAGTTTAGGTTTCCACATCCTTTGCTGCTTTTATTCACAGCTCTCTTTTGGCAAATGTTCTATGAATTATGTATTTATGCTGAAGCCCGAGTCCTATAAATTACTTGGGGGAGCAGTTGTGGGAGGGTGAGTTTAAAGCATTCAGGTAAAATCCAAACCCAGTGAAATCAAACCACAAAGTTCCATCTGTAAAACTTGTCCCTAAATTACCTTTGGTCAAGCCCATCAAAATTTCACCTCTCTCAGTCAGTCTGAATAGGTATATCATACAACCAACAGAAGTGTGCCTTCTGAAGTAGATAATCTTGGCTGTTTCTACAAACTGAATGAGAGGGGGAAAATTCCTCACATTACTAAGCTAAAGACAGTGTATTTGGTCCAACAGAGTCAGAAATGGGTATCTTGAGGGCTGAGGCATGCATAAGCACTGGCACTGCAATGCTGCACCCTATTCAGGTCACTAAAATATCAACTTCACACCTGGCTTACATTCTGTTTGGACTTCACCAACTTACTTTTGTTTGTAAGTGCCCTTCAAAATAAATTTTAAAGCAGAATGAGTCGTTATAGACGCAGCTGTTACATGCATTAGTTCTGCTGGCTTTGTTTGGAGACTAAAGAGAATCCACTAATTCTTAAAATTAGAGAATAAGAAAAGAATAAGAAGAATGTTCCAAGAAGGTAACACTATTGTCATAGAGACCTGCAAAGAACTTCTGCATCAGATGCCTACTAATTCCAGAATGCTTTCAACTCAATCCCAACTACAATAAAACCCCATCATCTGATCCAGAGCACAGTTTAGCCAAAAAACTGGAATCTACAGGCACAGTTTCCATAACAAACCATTAAGCAAATGATCTCTAAACATTTGGTTCTTCTAAAGGCAAATTTAGAAGAGGAGAGCTTTAACATGCTAACTAGCTTAACTTCTGTTTTAGAAGGTCACATTAAACAACTATGTCGCCTCTATTTGTTTTTCATTCAGTGTTTCGTATTTTTTACAAGCTTCAGCTCTTTCCTACAGTACTCTTGATGTGTATGCAAAGAAACGTGCTAACTTATCTTTGGCACAAAAACATTCCAGGCTTCAAGGTCAAGGAGCATTTTGTCCAGTTCAGACCAGGACGCAATATATACCGGTGAGAATCACCTTGATGTATTTCATTTCTCAAAACAATAAAACCACAGAGATAACAACTACAAATAATAAAGAGAAATAAAAATCTCTAGACATAATATTTGCTGATTAGTTATTCTCGCCTTTGAACTTGAGTACTATTTGTCATTAACTAGCCCTGTTTCTGTTGTTTGGACCACCCCTTGAATGCAACACATGGAAATAAACATTTAAACAGTCAAAACTTTTTTCCAGTTTAAGAATATCTTTTTTAGTAGCTGCGTGTTTTCTCATTTATGATTTCTTCTATTACCATATTTATTAAACCCTTAAGTCATTTTAGTTTTAGTAACAAAACTTATTCCTGCCCAAGCAGCTTTAGCCACCTGATGTGCAGTTGACAGGAGTAACTCTCTTGGAGTGTAAATTCAGTCTAACACCTGAGAATCAGCTCCATAGCAAATGATACAGTGATTTTCACCAAGGGTCAGGGGAAGCGAATAACAGTAATGAGTCAGATACCTGTCTGACTGATTGTGTCTCCCTGGGCCTCCTTGACAGCAAGACACTGTAACAGAGAAGGCTTTAAGCAGCAGCAGAACACTGAAGGTGAGCAGTGAAATGCTGAGCCTGCATCTACACTTCCTGCTTCTAAACCAGCTCAATCACTATTGCTACCTAAAAGTGCCATGATCACCTGATCTTGTCATTCAGGTCTTGATAAATATAGCATCAATATTGCTGACACAAACTCAAATACAGCTGGCATCAAGTCAGGATCATCAGAAGTCATAAACTGAATTAATTTTAGAAGGTATATAAACATTTAAAGTGTACATTTCACTGGCATACATGGTTCCAGAGCAATAAAATATGCCCCTGTATTAGATAACCTACAGCACGGTTATTAATAATTAATCAGTATTATTAAATAATATTAAATATTAATGTTGTTCATAATCAGCATGTTATTTCTTTCATGCAGTTGATGTCAGAAAGGAGCAGTAGTGCTCTGACATCCAGCCCTGCAATTCTCCTACTGAAGGAATAAAAAGATTAAGGCAATTCTTCAAACTGAAAACTGCTCTGTTAAGATACAGTCAGCTCAAAAGGTGCATGGGAGATTGAACTCATCTGTTGCTTAACTTGAATATGACAAACTAGAGCACAAATAGAGTCTTTTCTCCATTTGGCACAGCAGGACAGAACTAGCCAGCTTGTCAAAGGCCACCAACAGCATGTCTTAAGATTCCAGATTAAACAGCCAATCACACAGAGAAAACCAGATCTGCATACATTTACCTAAGAACTCTGGCAGGTGAACTGGTTAAATAAGGAACTTAAGGATATACTATTATTGAGACAGCATAAAAGTCCCATATGGCTCCCAATTTTGGTATTTCTATGGAGGAAGACCAGTGGACTGCAATTTAAAAGTTAGATTTTGCCCTTGTATTTATTTCTGATCATATTTTTGGGTTTCATTTTGCTAATGTTGAGACCATGTTTCACAGATTTCATGCAACAAAACTGTTTGTAACCATGCACCTCTACACATTTGTGCAGAGGTGTTGGTATCCTCCATGATCTCACTGTAGTAAAACAAGGGTCACAAGAGACTGCCCAAATACAGAGCTACAGAAATTGTCATTGTTCTGAAGTGAACCATCCAGGTTAACAGGTGGGGAGCACTAAACTGATCACATCTCCTCCTTTCTGGCATGTTTGAATTTGGCTGCGGCAGTCCAGCATGAAGGTCAGAGTCTTCTCCAATGCCTGGTAGAATTCCAGCTCCTTCTACTGAATGTGAGATTTGCTGATGTACAGAGATTAATCAGCACTCTGGGAGTTGCGATTCTGAGGGTGCCAAAGGCAAAGAGACTGGGAAATAGGAGGGCGGGAAAAGAGATAAACAAAATGGGAAGGAAGAAAAATGAAAACTGGAGCAGGGAAGGCACAGAGATGCAAGGACTGGGCGACAGCTCTGCAAGCAGAGTTGAAGAAAGGCAGATGGGGATTGCTTTGCTGCAGCTGGAAGCAGGATGCATCACCACAGTAATAAAATCTGCTCTTTGTTCCTTTTGAATATGATGCTCCAGTTACAAGCTGTGGCATCCATTAGCTTAGAAAAATTAGGCTTGGAGTTAAGCTTTTTGCTTTAGGTTTGGGTTTTGTGTGTGTGTGTCTGTGTTGTTTTTTTTGTTTATTTGCTTGTTTGTTGCTTTGTGGGTTTGTTTGGGTTTTTTTAACATGAAACTAGTTTCATCATTGACCTGTACAAGACTGCATGAAAGGCTGGGAACAGTCTGAAAGCTGAGCGTAAGGGACAAAACTCACCACTGGTTACCATGCTGACAAAGGGACAGACACAACAGTGCATTGAACAGATACTCCTTTAGAGTGAAAACAGATGTGATGTGATCAACCCAAGCTGGCACATAGGGATAATGAAGTCAAGTCCAAAAGAAGCACAGTCTTACTATCTAACACAGCTACAACAATTGTGCTAAAGGTCACAGGCAAGACATCACAGTGCTGCATGGTGGCTTTCTGCTCTTTTCCCCCATCTATCCTCTTCCTGCAAATCACATACAAATTTGGTTTTTAGGGGACTGAAGGAAGGGGAGATTTTCATTAGTTCAGGATGTGCAATCCATTTCACTCTGCCCTGGAGCAGCAGCCTGGCAGCTCCTACAGCTTAGGTGAGCTTTTCTCATGGCTCACCTCAGGAAAGGCAGACTTCTTCAAGTAGGGTACAACAGCTATACAATGGCAGAACCTCCTCCTACAATTGCTAGCTGTATCACAGCAAGGTGAGCCCCTGCGAAGTGTTGCTGTACATAAACCTCATTAATAAAGCACAGCCATCTGTGAAGGCATGGCAAAATGAAGCAGGCACATCTTATCCAACAGTTTTGGCATCTGCATACAAGACTTCCTGCACCTGTAGGATTTAGGACACACACATCTTATCTCCCCAAATACTTTTATCCTTTGAAACCAGTTTCACCAGTATTTCAGAAGTTCCCCATGACTCTCACATGGGTTATAAAGCTTGGCCCACTCATCAGTCTCTACTTTCTTTTTCTCCCCATACTTGTAGTGAAGCAGGATTTCCCCAAATGACAGAGATGACAGCTGTTTACTTCATGTTGTAAGCTTTCATGCAAGGTAACACATCTTTACAATAGAGGATATTGCATAACTAAATATAGTTAAGTTGCAATTATTTTCATACTCCTAATACCATATCTAACAGCCTCCCAGCAAGAAAATAAAGCTAAAGTGTAGATTGCTGACACTGAAATTCTTGCTAGGGGAAGCAGCAATATAACTAAATTTTGCTTGTTTAATTAAAATCTGCTGGAAAAAGAAAGAGAGAACTTTTAAATCTTACATGCATCAAAGTAAACAACAGAATTCTTAAGTACTTTAATTACTAAGAGATGCAACCTTGATTTGATGTCCTGCCTGTAATTAACTTGAGGCTGTTTTGATTTATTCACTAATTTATGTTAGAGAGCTCTCCTATGGTTGGAAAGAAATCCAGGACCTCACACATTTGACTTCAGAAGTAATCCAAAGGCCAGTAAGTTTTGCTTCATTCATTAAAATCTGAAAGCAACAGAAGAGCTAACCCTAGAACAGGGAGCATAAACTGTAAAGAATATAATCTCAAACATTAGGGCAATGTTTTTCCATCCTTTCGCAGGGTGTTCACCTGTGAACACCCCCTACAGAAACTCAGTTATGACCTTGGGCTGCCTGAAAAATGATGTGAATTTCTTTGTAACATTCCTTTTCTTCTTAGACCTCTCCAAAGTAGTTCTCAGATAGCAAATCACAAGATGAAAACCACCATGCTCATCACTCACAAAGCTTGAAAATTGTCCACCTGCAATTGCACCCATCCAAGTCCATCTAAATCAGCATAAACAACAACATCCGCTGGAAAAGATCCCTCCCCATTCCACACATGGACGTTCCACAAATTCCATTCTAGTTTGTCCAGAATACAACTGGTTAAACTGTGAACTCTATAGATTTGGTTTGGTTTGAGGTTTGGGTTTTTTTCCTAATCTCCTGGTATTTCTAGGAAACAAGTATTTGGGTTACATTAAATATTGAATATATGAGCTGCTGGCAAAGCATCAGAAAATCAATAGCTTCATACATTTATTAACTGAGCATTTACCACATGAAAGGCTATATCCTAAGACAGAAACTCTCTGCTCTAATTAGGAAGCCTCATCTAGGAAGAGCATCCTTATCTGGATTTTTAATCCTATCTCTCCTTCTCATAGTACTAGCATCAGTAAGACTGAGCATGCTAACAACTCTTCACGCACTTTCCATAGAGTGATTCTGACAATTTCTCTCCTCACTTCCCTCTCACACTTAACAGAAGATGCTGAAATGCTTCAATTGTGCCCCTTTTGGTAGAACAGCAATCTTCAACATATTCCAGACTCCAAAAATATAACACATACCCATCATATACTTCTTTTTGCTTAAGCACAAACATGTCTCACATTTCACTTGGCTAGGTGTTCTTCAGCAGTTCACTCATCCCACTGCCTATTTACCTCTGGACCTACTGACGCAAATTGGTATTAACCTGGGAGGTACAGCCCCAGCTCTATCATTTATAGAGGACTGCTTTTATGTGATCTTCTCTTTTGTATCAGGGGCATCTTCATGTTAAGGTAACAGGCAACATACGCAGGCTGAAGAGAAGCAGCTGGCTGTGTACTACTCTTTGACAAGATAACTAGGGCTTATTTGAGCTCTTAAATGAATAGGTGTCTGAAAATTGCAAGGGTGTGATTGCTACTAAATGACAGTACATTTGGGACAGCTTGTTTAGTCATGGAAAACCAGTCAGTTTTAATGGGTAAGCTGCCTTCCCAAACACAAGCAATGGTCAGCAGACTAAAGCCTCACAACCAAGAAGGGGCAACACAGAAATGGTATGATCACCTGCACAGGCACAGCTTTATACTGTATTATACTGCTATTGGATAAATACATTCCAGTCATTTTTGCTGCTGCCGAAGTAAAAACCAGCGACAAGGAACTGCTGTGCGTATGATTCGTCTAAGGCTGGGAATAAAAAATTAATAACATTTGATCCTATAGACAAGCAGCTATTAAAAAAGAATTACTGGAACACATGAAAAAACACTCCAGTAAAGCCCTTTTTATGTAAAAAACCTTTCAAGAAAGACACTGGGAAAAATTTAGAGTAAGTGGGGAGTATGCAAGTGTACTAAAAGTCTTCTTTTCTTGTTTACAGGGAAATCAAACCAGCCATGTGATGTTTCACAAACACTGCGAGCCAGGCACTGCTAAATGTAACCAGAGCAAGTGTAGTGGCTTGCTATCTGAAATCACAGGGGTGCAACAGACAGCCAGGAACTGCATCCTACTATGCAGCTCAGAGAAAATTCTCCAGCACAGAGAACACCAACTTTGCTGACTCTTGTGTTTAGTCTGCTTCTTCAGCCTTATTCACCTGAGCACATGGACTGCAGAGTCCCTCTCCTGCCAGACTGGCCCCATCTTGAATCAGAAACTTCCACTCTCACATCCTATATTTTCTTGAGAAGAGTTAAGGACAATGGATTTGTGCTGAGACTGTGATTTAGACATCGCTCAGAGCAGTCAAATCCTCAAATCCTGAGAGAAACATCATAAAAATCTGTCAAAAATAGTGTACTATAATAACCTCAGAAACTAAGTGATGTCTCTCTATATATAAAATCTCTATAACTTATCCAAGATTTATCTGATTGTCAGCAAAACATCCCAGTTCCCCTTTTATTTTCCACCTCCTTTATGTCATTATGTTGAGTAAGTTTTTCCCATTATACTATGTCATTCTGTTCACAACATTTTCCCTGAAAAAAAGACAGTTGTTAGATACTTTAGGAAGGAAAAATGATTATGTTCAAATGCCCCTGGGAAATGAAAAGCATAAGCAAGCAGGAGGTAAATTTTTTAGCTAAACTAAAATGTAGTCTTATCCTTTCTTTTTGGGGTATCAATTTCTAGAAGGTTTTTAATTGAGAAATTCTCCACACATGTTGGAATATCCTTTCAAATCCAGGCTGTAAAATAGACAACATGTACAGCCTACCTACAATATCCAAGGTAAACAGAAGTTGCTGACTCTCTGTTCAGAGACTGGGGAGCTGGAACCCTTGAAGCTGAAGCTGACTGAGACGCACCATGCCCTTCTACAGCAGCACAAAGAGAAGGGCACACACTCTTGGGCAGCGTAAAAGCAAGAATAAAGCTGCAGCATGACTTCTAGGGCCCCACACAAACAAAATTATTCAACAGTGTAGGAGACATGGCCACAGAGGGACTCCATAGACTTGTGAAGGTAGAAATACTGCCATCAACTTGGGCTGGACAGGCTCTCTTTGAAATTGCACTGAAGTGGTGTGAAACTTCAGAAAGTTACCCATATCCTCCGCCCAGTCACAACCATACTGATTAATTCTCTTGCTAGTTAAGCAGGTTTCCACTATATTTCTATAACCATACACTACCAAGTCTCTCCTTTCTCTCCACTGAGTACTTGATAAGGTCATGAGTACATCCACTGAGACAAAATACTTCTATATATAGAAATAATTGCCTGTGGAATTAAGCGCACTTGCCTCGGTATCTAGTTCATACTAAACTTAATTTAGCTGATTCTCCTCATCTGTTATATCCATCATTAGGGACAGCGTATGCTGCCAGTTGCAGCACTGCCTATCAAAGGCAGAAACTAATTAACTAATTGTGTGGCAAGGATGAGTTCCTCTGTGGGAACATTCACAACCATCAGGTGCAGACAAACTATCACAAGGAAGAACCAGTTCCTCCAGACAGCCATGTTACACGCTGATTTGTAAAGGAGGCAAAAGAAAGGTAGTGTACTCTAGGAACATCAGTTCTCATTAACTGCTTCAAACACATCCCACACAAGCAAAGAAACATTTGAACAGACCCATCTCAAGCAAAGTGTAATAGATAATATGAACTGATTGTGAATATGGGAAATGAAATACAACTTTAAAAGAGGCTTTAGGGAAACAATGTCGAGTTTCTGGACATGCTGCGCCCCAAAGCAGGATTCATGGAGAGGAGGAACCACCTGTGGCAGAAGAGTATCAAGTCATGGAGCTCTGAAGAAATCTCAACCCTTACAAGCCTGAGGATCCAGAGAGAGCAAACCAATGTCACTGCAATGTCTTTATCATTCCTATAATTTTTGATAGGTTGTGGAGAATGACTGTGACTGAAGAAAGGTGAATGTTGTACATGTCTTCAAAAAGGGCAGTAACAAGCCATGGATCTATGGGCTGGTTAGCTTCACTCAGCTTTCTGGGAAAACCATGGAGCAAATCCTCTCAGAAACTGCTTCTGAGTACATGAAGGTGAAGAAGTGACTGGAACCAGCCAGCACGGACTTACCAAAGGTAAACCATGTCCAACAAAACTGGTTGCCTTAAATAATAATACAACTGAATCTGTAACTGAGGGAGAGCATTGGATGTTTTCCACCCTGACTTTATCAAGGCTTTCCATACTTCCTCCTTACAGCATGCTGGTATATCCAAGTTGGGATGTTATAGTCTAGATAGGCAGACTGTTAGCTGTGCGAAAAACTGGCTGGATCATCAGACTTAAAGGTCAGTGGTTAACACTATATATCTACATGTAGGCCAGTTATAAGTGAAATCCATGCTTAATACCTTTTATCAGCGGCCCAAAGGAGGAAAACATATGCACCCACCTCAGCCCTCAGATGATACCCAACTCACAGGCACGTTCAATACTCTTGAGGGCAGGGCTGCTCTTCAGAGGGCCTTAGGCTGAAGAGAGGAATGGGCGAACAAGAGCCTTACATGGTTCAGAAAGGACAAATGAAAATCCCTGCTTGTGGGAAGGAAGAGCCCTTGGCTATGAGACAGGCTGGGGACTGGCTGCCCAGAAAGCAACTCTGACGAAAAAGACCTGAGGGCAACAAGCTGAGCATGAGCCAGCAGTGCCCTGGCAGCAAAAGTGGCCAACAGCATCCTAAGTTACACCAACAAGAGCAAAGCCAGCAATCAGGTGAAGTGGTTATCCCCTTTCCAGATATGGTCCAACACAAGCTGGGTAATATATCCAGGCTGGGGTCCCACGATACAAGAAGAATGTTGACAAACTGGCACAACTTCAGAGGAGGGCCACCAAGACAGTTAGAGGGCTGCAGCACTTGCCCTGCATGGAAAGGCTGAAGAAACAGGGCCTGGCTGCAGTTCAGGATGGAGACAAGATGGCTATGGGGCACTGCAAAGCTGCCTGTCAGTACCTATGAGGAGGGCTGCGAAGAAGACAGATCCAGGCTCTTTACTGAAGTGCATCCAGGACAGTGAGCGATGGTGGCCATGAACTGAATCAGGAGAGGTTGAATCACCAGATTCAACTGCCCAGAGAGGTTGTGGAATCTCTGCTCTCAGGCTCAGACAATGGCCCAAACAACCTGGTCTGAATTCACTATCAAGTCTGCTTTGAGTGGGAGGTTGGACTGAAGGTCTCCCTAAGGTCCTTTCCAGCCTGCGAGGTCCTTCCCACTTGCAGGCAGGGACCAAAACTGGAACCCCTAGAAGGCAAACTGAACAAGATGTCTTTTCTTATCCTCATGAGGAATGTCAGTCTCAGCTTGTCTAAAAGACCTGGAGAGAAAGCATTCTTTTTAAACAGATTCCACTACAATGACTGCTCTCTACTTATCACAGTCCTCCAGGTGCATTTCTCAACATTTAAGTTTTTATCAACACGATGATAAGATCAACAGTACCAGCCCCATACCAGGCTTGGTCTGAAAGAGAAGATGTGACCCAGGTCAGGATTTATATACAGATTTAGAAGGAATAGGATTAACCCATATCTACTATGCTTTGCTCTGGTGTATTCAAAGTCATTCTTAGTTTATATCAGCATAAAATGCAGCCTTGCTACTTGCCCAGTGGATTTCTTGATGTCCTTGGGAAAGAAGCTTTTAAATTCGAAACAGACAGCTATTTTTCAGAAGGCCTCCAAGCAATCACAAATAAATAAATAAATGGAGCATTTACTTACTTATTCCTTGAAAAAGTTCCTCAATGTTAACAGCATTCTTTGCACTGGTTTCAACAACGATTGCACCTATAGATTCTGCGTATTCTTTGGCATCCTTCATAGGAACCTCCCTACCAAAAAAACCAAACAAGAACATAACAAATTTTCAATAAATTATCAAACATAGTGTAATCAGAAAGCATTAGTATGCTCTTCTCTGCAAAAGCAATACCATCTTTCTTCTTCTTACAGCATCATCGTATCCTAATATCAAAATTTCACCAATGACTGAGCTACAGTTTTCTTGGACTTGTTGCTGAATCCAGGCCTTGAAAAAATGAAGAAAATTTAAATGATGACCCCATTTGTTTGTTTTGGTTTTTCTCCAAACTTGACCCTGATAAAAAAGGCATTAAAACACAAGAGAAAAAGACACAAAACTCTGCTGATCCAGGCAGCAACCAGCACTATCCACACCAAGTGTTTAAACAAGATAGGGTATGACCATTGTGTCTAAGTGTTTGCAAGCAGCGAGAAACCAAGAGAGATTCTGAAAGAAATATGGAAGCCACTGACTGAGCACACAGGCAAAACCAATCTGGGACTGCCAGATTCATTGGGGAATGACCACCATTCTGTGCCATGTCACTGCAGTGACACCATCTTAAAATCACTGGTAGAACATCCTCGCTTTGCAGCCATCACTTCATATGTCAAAAGCTGGTAAATGCAGTTTACAACCTGCAAGAGACCTCTGCTTCAGAAACAAAGCCAAGCCCCCTGCTGACTCTGGATTTGCCTGGACCAGGTGGCAAGGCTGAATCTGCCTGTGCTCGCAGCTGTCCATAGCCACCGCTATTCCTGAGACTGAACACACTAACAGACACCCAAGGTGTATCCTATCAGGGTAGACATGTTGAAACAGCAGGCTGTCAGCATTATTTTTCTTCCAGTTGTTCCATACACCAACTGCTGTGATTTGTGTGGCTTTACAGCTCTGTTGCACATGCTGCTCTGATGTACTCATCCAGAGACTCCCAATACAACTTCCTCCTAGTATGACTGCCTTGGGCTTTGACAGAAGGTATCTAGGTGGGAGCACAGCAATGCAATTTCACAATTAGTTTCTGAAGGTATTTATTTTAAATCAATCAGAGCTGCTGCTCATGGGAAATATGCAGAAAGGCTGAATAATTGCCTGGTTCGTTACAAATGGTTTTCAAAAAATTAGCCTGCAATTCCAGCATCTGGATTCAGAGCTTGTTTCCATGACTTGCTTCTTTGTATTATACATCTTCCTATTGCAAAGACACAGGGAAAGCAGGATACCCCTTATTATTTTTGAAATGGCACCTTGGCCTTGTTTATGAAAGTGTCCTGGGTTCAGCAGTAGCAGTCATTTTTCTCCTTCTTAGTAGCTGGTGCAGTGCTGTGTTTTTGATTTTTGGCCTGGGAACAGCACTGATAACACCGATGTTTTTAGCTGCTGCTTAAAATGTTTAGACTGACCAAGGACATTCTGAGCCTCATGCTCTGCCAGGGAGGAGGGGAAGCAGAGACAGGACACCTGACCCAAACTAGCCAAAGAGGTAATTCCATACCACAGCACATCATGCCCAGGATGTAACAGGCAGTTACCCAGAAGGGCTAGATTCTGCTGGGATGGGGCTGGGTATCGGTCGGTGGTGAGCGGTTGTATTCTCTTCTCTTATTTCCTTTATCATTATTATTATTGGTGGCAGCAGCAGTGATTTGTGTTATACCTTAGTTACTGGACTGTTCTTATCTCAACCTGTGGGAGTTACATTCTTTTGATTCTCCTCCCCATCGCCCCGGGAGCCGGGGGGGGGGGTGTGGTGCGTGTGTGAGCGAGTGAGCTGCATGGCAGGCCTTAAACCACGACAGAAAGGTACCACCACCTGCGGATGTCCCTAGAGATAAGAAAAAAGGAATGTAACTATGTAAGATAACATTCAAACAACAGTAAAGGAAGAGATGTGAGAGCATAAGGTTATGTAATGAAGACTGTCAACTTGCTGTAATTTAGATGAGGAAGCAAACTTCAGGAATTGAGGAAACGGTTCAATAGCAGCAAGTGACCATATCCCAAGAAAGTATCACAAAACTTCTTAGCCTCATCTGATTACATTTCTAAAGGAGGCCTATAAGAGTCCACAGCACATGGGCAATAAGCATCATGCCATCCAGTGCTGCCAGCACCAAGAAGGCTGCATACATCAAGTAGAGTTAACATAATCTGGATATCAGCATTGCTAGGATGCTACCTTGTCAAAAGGAAAAGCATAAATGCTTGAGCTCTAAGCCTAGAGATGAACATAAGCAAGATAGGGTGAAGACAGAAGAAAGTAAGAACCATCAGTGGAGAGCAGAGAAAGTGTTATTCCACTGCTACTGGGAAAGTCAGAGGAACACCTATTCTGAAAGAGGCAAATTATTTCATAGAATCATAGAATAGTTTGGGTTGGAAAGGACCTTAAGATCATCCAGTTCCAACCCCCCTCCCATGGGCAGGGAGGCCTCACACTAGACCATGTCACCCAAGGCCTTGTCCAACCTGGCCTATGAACACAGCCAGGGATGGGGCAGCCACAGCTTCTCTGGTTAACCTGTTCCAGTGTCTCACCACTGTCTTAGTAAAGAACTTTTTCCTTGTATCTCATCTAAATCTCCCCTGTTTAAGTTTGAACCCATTATCCATTCCAACCATTGTATTGGTTCAATCTCCCTTAAGATTTTCTGAATAATTACTGAATAAAGAAATATTCTGGATGCAGAGAGGGAAGATCTGAGCATGAAATTCTGCTGAATTCTCTTAACCAAGGATCTGGCAATTTCCAGTGAACACTATTTCTTAAGAATATGTGCCACATTTTTAGGGAAGTAAAATATTTGTAGCTGCTGTTATGACTACTGAATTTTATAATGCTCAAAAAGTATTTTGGACACTTAAAACAATTTAACAGTGAAATCTCAGCTCCTGTCTTTGAAACTACTTTTTAATAACCTGTCAGAGGACAGGACACATATCAGAAAGATAAGTCTATTATTATTACTTATAAGAATACCAAACACCTCAACAGCACTAAAGTTGACAGCCCTATAGCAAAGACGATGATTTTTACTAAACAAAATTGCCTGTTCCCCTGTAGGAATTCCTTCAATACAGAGATGATATTTACCTCAATGGAGTGCCAAGATCTGCTGATAGCCTAATTAACAACACTGAGAAAAGCAGCATGACCCCTAAGTGTCCCAAATCCATCCTGGCAGCTCAAAACCAAATTTTAGATGCTAAATGAGCAGAGTAACATGGTGAATGATTATGAGAAATAGTGTCAGTCTTTTCCCAAAGGAGGATAATCAGTTCTTATTGCTTCCATTCATTCCTCCTTACATTATATCTTCTACAGTCACAGAGATGGCAGAATCAAATCAACTTGAACTGGGTCAGCCTGTCCTCTTTTGCATCTATTCACACTGGTCTTAAAAGCAGCTGTCACTCTGATATCCAGCAAAACATCTGCCAAAAGTTCTACAAACGCAAAGCAAGATGCCAAAAATGCATACAAACAGCAGCTTGCTCCTGTGTGCTCACATCTTCTTATTTTTAATTTCTCTGTGCCCAAAGGCATATGTATTTTCTACTCATTGGAAACAATCTGATAAATTGGTGACACATTTCACCTGAAATCATTTTTTCTGAAGTAAATTTGAAGATATAAAGCAGTCAGCGAATGCATACAGCTACATGTGTTGCATAAACAATCAGATTTCTGGAAGGAGTGTGAAAACATATCACGTACAAGACAATCTGCTCTCTATTTTTCTACCAAAATCTCTTTAGCTGGACATCACTGGATGACTTCAGAAAGAAAAATGGCTGGGGGATGCAGAAAGAATAGCTGTATGAAAAAATATTTTCAAAACTATTCATAATTATGGGGAGAAAAAAAGCCCCCTCCCTGTAAATAAAATAAAATTAAAAAAGGAATAAGAGACATCAGTTCACAGGGTACCATGAGGACCATGCAAACACCGGAACATTTTGTGCATGGAGAAGCTGTACTGGCTGAACAGGAGCAAGAAACAGATGATCAGCAATCAGTAAACAAGTAATGTTTGAGAATAACATGGTGGGAAGATCACAGTCACTCTGCAAGGAACCCCACTATCCCCACAGCTTTTCTGGGGTGCAGGGTTTTCTTCATGTCCTCAGGTTAACCTCCCCTTGTGGAACAGCATTTAAAAGCTTGCTGCTATGGCAAATGTTACCAAAAGCAGGGCGAGGGCTGGTTATGGATTCACTCGCAATTGCTGCCATTTGTCACAATCTCTAACTTATTGCCCTTGATTTAATCAGGCAATTGTATTCTGGGAACACTTATGCAATAAATTTAAAGTGACTCTCAGGGCAACAGAAAACTCCTATTTGTACTAACTCGGTTTTGGGTTTAATAATCATCCTTTTTTCCTGCTTCATATTTGGAAACTTTTGTCTTACAGCACTCAGTTTCACTATGTTCACAAGCATCATGCCAATATACTGTCACCCTGATTCTTAGCCCAATAGAAACCAGGAGTCTTCTAGAATTAGGGCTTGTTCTCGTCTTAGAGGAATCAATGACTCACAGTTTGTGTTGGTTCATGGCTGATGGGGGCAGGGGTGAACAAAGAAAACAACCCCTAAAGAAACCCTAAAACACATATGCCTTGATTGCATATGCCCTGACTAAATAAAGCACTGCATTACTTGAAATTACACACGTGCTTCAGGGCTCTGGTGAACCCAGACCAAAGTAACAGCTATAAACCAACAGGAGGATGTATTTGAGCAAGCATAGGAGCCTATGAGGTTCTAAAAGGAAAACATCAAATATGAATGTTAAGTCTGTACTCATAGTTGAAGCAAGAAATTACAGTCATAGGCTGACACAAAGGATGATTCCTGTACAGCAGAATGTGCTTCCATTTCCAGAAAGGATAAATGCAAATCCAAAATAGAGCTAACAAGCAGAAGAGTGACTGTAGCTTCACTCTTACGCCAAACAGCATCATTGCAGCTCTTCAGCTGGAGTGCAGATACAACCGTCCCCTTTCACCCTGGAGGTTCTTTGCTTCAGGCTGGTGACACAATTTTACTTGAAGTTATCCTCTTAAAAACCAAAAGTGCACTTTTGATATCCAGTATTATGGGACAGTTTCAGCTGTGGCAAAGCACAAGTTCTCAGAGCTTCTCTGTGAATAGCATTATTCTACCTTCAGGCCCATCCTTCTAGCTCTACACCGCTGGTTCTACTCATCACTTCATACATTCTGCACCTTTTCATAAAAATGGAAAACAATAATAAAGAGAATACTTTTCCATTTCAAATGGTTCAGCAGCCAAAGGGTGTATATTGCACAAATACACATGAAGGGCAGTAAAAGAGGGATAAAAATAAGTACGTAATTCAAATTGTCCTGCTGCTGGCAAGTTTGTTAGGAAAGGCTCAAGAGAGCTGACCACAATTACATACTGCTGTAACAATGGTACAAATTGGTTACCTGAAGGAAGGAAACAATATAATTACTGCAATCAAAGCAACAACAAAAATAATGTATTACCTGATATCAGAAAGATCACATTTGTTTCCAGCAATGGCCATTACAATGTTTTCAGGACCATGTTCTTTTAGTTCTTTCACCCATTTCTTCAAAGTATGAAATGAATCCTAAGTCAGAGAAATAACAAATAAGCTAAAAGCCAAGGCTCTATTGATGTATTTGCTTATTTTGTGAAGTTAGAGGAACACAGCTTTGACAGTATTAATGCAGTAACAATTTTATAGATCTCAAGACCAGAAGATCGCTGTACCTATGTAATCTGCTTTTTAAACTGTAGGTTATAAGACTTCCTCAAATTAATCTTGAACTTGGACACTTGCCCCTTTGCCCACCTCCCCTTCCCCTCTCCCCCAAAGCACTGAATGTTTTTCTTAAATTTTCTTTTTTGGCTAGTAGCCATTTCCTTCACTTTTAATGTGAGCTTCATTCATCTTAGTTCTGCCCAGTGAATTAACATCCCAACCACTGTCATATTTTCAGTAACACCCAGGAAAGCTTTCGCAGTGACACTCCTCTCCCCTCTTTTCTGAATCTGTGACCTGGTAATCCCCAATTTACTCATTATGAATCCGAAGAGGCAGGTGAATATTCACTTGGCTTCTTCCCTCCAAATACAAAATCCAAACACTTTTTGATGCTACCTTTTAATAGTAAATTTTCTATTTCCTTACACTGATGAACTAATAGCATTAAAATCACTGTTGCTCCTAGGTTGAAATTATTACTGAAACTCAAAAGTGAGTTCCCAGATAAATAATAAACCATTTTCTCCCTTCAGAAATGCACCTAAGAGTTATGTCTAAATCAGCAATGGCTGTATCAGTATCATTGAAGGGAGAGCACTATCAGTCATTTGAAGAAAAATGAAATCCATTTTGTTTTAATAAGCAACACTGAATATTAAGCACCAGGAAATGAAAAACACATTGACTTTCCTCTCCTGTTTTCCTCTCTTGAGCTGTTCCACCTAAGCTTGGAGAAAGGCTGGCAAAACGAAACTCTATTCTTACACTGCATTACGAGATCAGCTGTGGTATCTCACATGAATTAAGAATAAGTATCAATCCAGCATGATTCATTCTTCCTCATCTTTTCTTGGGAAATTAGAAAAGAAGAACTGTACTGCTGTGCAACAGTGGCCACCATCATCAGCTACAGATCATTACACTAATGCACTGGAGAATCAGCCCAGCCCTCTCAGCCTAGCAGTAAATAATTCAATTGGCAGGGAAGGAGTAAAATGCTAGTGAAGTGTCATGACCACACGCCCATTAACACCATCTCTAATTCAGCTTTATCAGCAGGGGTTTCTTTTAAAAGCAGTGAAAGAGGCATTCAGCTAGAACCTCCTTGCGTACTCTGCCTGAAAACTGAGCCAGAGCTTTTTAGGATTGGAAAACACAATTTTCATTCCAAATTAATAATGTTGAAACAAAGGCCAGAGACTTTATATTTCATTACTGGTTTCAAAGTTAAGATACGAGTCCTACAGTGCAAACAGGAGATGATAGGCTTAGTTAAAAATACTTAGTTTTAAAATCAGTAATATGCAAGCAACTGAACTTGTGTTCCATTGATAAAGCAACCAGCTGCTTTTTGTAGTGAAAATTCAATTCCATACAGAGAACAGAGGTGGTGGTGGTGGGAGGGGGTATTGCAGGGTATTATCCTGTCTGCTTAGCCAGGTGAAATCCAAAGGAACCGACAAAATGCAGTCTCTGACTTTTTGTCTAGATGAAGTTTAAACAACATAGAAGCAGAACTTTATTTAATTTTTTAAGGCAGTTGGACACCTCCATCCAAGTCTACACAAACTACCAAAGCCCCACAACAGGGATTAACTTATAAATACTTCTGCAGTTGTGGTTTTTAATTCCAGCTCCGGTCCAAGCAGAGGAGTTAACACAAACAAAAAGCGTACAGGTGGTCTTACCTGTTTGGTGATATCATAAACTATCACAGCTGCTGCTGAACCTCGGTAGTACATTGGAGCCAAGGAATGAAACTGTTAAAACACAACACCCCCCAAAAAAAACCATCATTAATAAATCACAATTATCACACTCTTCTGTCAGGCCACAAAGACTTGTCATGGCAGGACCACTGACTTTCTTTCATCCCATAGAGAAGAGAACCTTTGAATGGTTGCTCATCTCTAATTTTTCTCAAGTGTCAAAGAAGCCGAGATCTCTTATCTCCCACTGTTCTTCATCCTGCTGGATTTATGTAATCAGTACTTAGTGGTTCAATGCATCTTTTTCACTAGAGGGCATGGACTCTGAGGACAAATTCTGACACAAAGATCACCTACACCTGGAGGGCCAACTTGACAGCATTTAAACCCCTTCACCTGACAAACTGCAACATTTTGCTTTGTAGTTGGTAACAAACTGGATTCAGCTTGGGCTCGAGTTTTATAAAACACTGCAAATGACTTGGATAAAATTAACTTGTCAAAAAACTCTGACCACCTGTCATGTTTACTTATCTATGACAGTCTGAAAAACACAGGTGCCTGCAATTCAGCTACTCTTCAGCTTTTTGCTTCAAGGGAAACAACCTCTGAGAAAAAAACCCACAAGCAATAAATATGTTTATTATAACAACAGCTTGCCAATGAGCAGCATCATTTTCGTAATTTACCATGACTAAGCAGCTGATTTAGAATTTCAGCTTATAATTACACAGAGAAAGGAAGTCAAAAAGGCTTTTTGCTGATTCAACTGAACTTTGTCTTAAGCAAACCAAAAATAATCTTTCTTGGAAAATACATTTACTCTCACTGTACTCGTGCAGCCATTTCACAAATCTTTATTTGCAAAGTGATCTGCAAAAGCTTCACATAGAACTGCAGCTAATAGCAGAGATCAGCTCCTAAATCAAATGCATTACTAGGGCAGAGCATGAATCTCACTGCCGACTGAACATGCACAGATCCATGTGTTATGTTGCAAACCTCTGCAGATTTACTGGACACATCCTTTTCTCAGAACTGTGATTACAGACTGAGCATTTAGACCTAGCAGCCTGCACGTTAAGAAACAGCAAGAGCTGTTTCATGTGCAAGATACAAAACGAGTTAATTGTAGTATTGGTTCATTTGCCAGTGTGTAAGCTGTTTATCACGGATCACACACTCTGTTCAAGGTCAATACTTTCACTCATAACAGCAAGGATGCACAACAGCAGTGACAGATGGTCAAGTGCCGAAGTGTTTTGGGGAGCCAGGCAGGTGGGAGAGCTCATTAATAGAAGAAAACAGCAGGAAGGAGGATGAAAAAAGAGACAGGAATCGGTCAAAAAGCGTGGTCTTAAGAAAAGGGATCAGCCAAGATCCTGGGGGAGCTGGTCAGACACATCCTCCAGTGTGTGGCTTGTATTACTTGCATGTTTAATGCAACAAATGCTTTCCAGATTTTTTGGGCTTCTAGATCATGACATTCATTTCCAGTGTGTTAGAACAGAATAGGCTATTTCAGTTGGAAGGGACCTACAGTGATCGTCTAGTCCAAATGTCTGACCAAATTAGAACTGACCAAAAGTTAAAACATGTTATCAAGGGCAGAGTCCACATTCCAATTAAACACTGACAGCTTGGAGCATCGACCACCTCTCCAGGAAGCTTGTTCCACTGTTTGACCACCATCTTGTAAAGAAATGCTTCCTAATATCGAGTCTGAACCCTCCCTGGTGGACGCAGCTTTGAACCATTCCCACGTGTTTTGTCACTGGATCTGAGGCAGAACAGATCAGCATCTCCCTCTTGACTTCTTGAGAACCTGTAGAGAGCAATGAGGTGGCCCCTCAGCCTCCTTTCCTTCAGACTAGATAAGCCCAAAGTCCTCAGCTCCTCACAGGACATTCCAGCTCTTTCACAAGCTTTGTTGCCCTCCTCTGGACACAGGCAAGGACCTTCACATCCTCCTTAAACTGTGGGGCCCAGCACTGCACACAGCACTTGGAGTGAAGCCACACCAATGCTGAGTATGCTGGGACAATCACTCCTTTTGACCAGCTGGTTCTGCTGTGTTTGATGCACCCAAGGATGCCATTTGCCCTCTTGGCTGCCAAGGCACACTGCTGACTCCTACTGAGTCTACTGCTGACCAGCACCCCCAGATTCCTTTCTGCAGGGCTGCTCTCCAGTCACTCCTCTCCCAACTTATACTTGTGCCTGGCATTACTCCATCCTAAGTGCAGAGTTCAGCATTTCAAGTTGCCAAATTTCATCCCATTAACCATTGCCCAATTCTCTCACCTATCTAGGTCCCTCTGCAAGGCATCTTGTCGCCCAAGACAGTCAATAGCACCTCCCAGTTTGGTGTTGTCAACAAACTTACTAATGGTTGGTTCAACTCCTCCATCCAGACCATTGACAAACATCTTGAACACGACTGGCCCTACAACTGAACCCTGAGGAACACCGCTGGTGATTAGTCACCACCCAGATGTAGCCCCATTCACTATAACCCTTCGAACTCTGCCTCACCCAGTGTTCCATAAACCCACTTATCCCACGGTTGGACAACTTGATGATGTGAGGGGCAGTATCAAAAGCCTTACTAAAATACAGAAAATCTACATTCATTACCTTCCATTCATCCATTAGCCAGGTGACCTTATCACAGAAGGATATCAAATTAGTTAAACAAGACTGTCCCTTTGTGAGCCCTCCTCCCCCATGCCCTTTTTGTAGATTGAAATAACACTGGCCAGCTTCTAGTCAGCAGGGCCCTCCCTAGACTCCCAGGTCCTTTGGTAGATGATGGAAGAGGGGTCCTGCTGTAACATCCACTAGTTCCTTCAGAACTCTGGGATGAACCCCATGAGGCGCCACTGACTTGCGAACATTCAGCTGATACAGCTGATCTCTAACAATTCCCAATGTCTGCAAATGAAAAGTCACTGCTCCTGCACTTGTAGTCCTTCAATGCAAGGGACTGGACAGCCTAATATCTATCAGTGTTATTCAAGGCTGAGGCAAAAACCACAATGAACACCTTTGCTTTTTCTTCATCCCTGTTAGTCAGATGACCATGTTCAACAAGAATGTTTTCTTCAGACCTCCTCTTGCTATTAATATACTTTTAAAAGCCCTTCTTGTTATCTGAAACAACACTGTCCCATTTCAGCTCTCATTGAGCTTTGGCCTTTAGTGTCTTCTCCCTGCATAAACAAACTACAGCTCTGGACTCTTCCTGAGAAGCCTGATGTTGCTTCCAGAGATCATATAGCTCCTTTTACTTCATGAGCTCCATGAGGAGTTCCCTGTTCATCCAAGCTGGTCTTCTGTCCTGCTTACTTGACTTGCAACACACCCGAATTGCCTGCTCCTGTGCTTCTAAAAGGTGGTTCTTAAAAGACTTACCAGCACTCATGGACTCCTAAGTTCTCAAAAGCAGATTCCACATGTACTCTGTCAGATAGCTCCCTGAGCAGCTCAACATTTGCTCTCCTGAAGTCCAAGGTGGCAACTCTGCTATATTTTTTTCTCATTATACTCAACCGTTTAATGATCACTGTGGCCAGGGCAGACACCTACCATCACATCCCACACAAGACCTTCTCTATTCACTAACAGTAACACTAGAAGGGCATCTCTCCTAGTGAGTACCTGTGACAAGAAGGTATCTCCTACGAACTTCAAGAATTTCCAAGACCTGCTCATCAACACACCGTTGCATTAAAAGTAGCCTGAAAATTAGGCACCTTAATTGTGGAGATTAGGTCTAACCTTTCACGGTGTATGCACACTCCTCCCAGGCTGTAAACTCTTGGGATAAAACCAACATAGTCTACACACATGGAGATTTGGTTTTAATCTAGATTACATGGTATTCATAAATTTACAAAGAGCTCTAAGATAACAGTAATCACACTTCACAGGAGCCATGCAGTTAAACTCACATACTTCAAATTCCTTCAATAATGGCCCAGAAAGCACACTGAGAACCTGTATAACATATTGGGAATTTCACTCCCTTTTCTTTTGACCAGGTAACAAGAACACTTTCCATAATAGCTGTTTCACTGAAGATCATTGCCAGTGCTAGGGCCAGAAAGTAGTAGTGGTAATAACAACAACAAAACAACACAAAAGAGGAAAGATCCTCTTTCACTGGATCGTGGACAACTAGAATTGAATGCAAACAACCATTTTTTGGGTAGGATTAATTTTTAGCTGGATTCCCAGACCAGCTTGTTATTCATCAGATAAGCTCCAGGCTCAACCAAAAGGAAAGGATGGGAAAGCATGGCTGAGAAAAAGGAGGGAGGACAGGACTACCAGAAAGCAGATTCATGAAGTTTAGACCACATTCAAGTAGCTCTGCACTTGCGGAACTTCTTTGTGCACATCTCTGCTGGTACAGTCTACTGCCACTGGCAATTTTACTCTGTTTTTCCCATAACGAAAGCAATGATAATTTAAAATCAGTGCAGGTAATATGCAGAAACAAAGACAATTTCTTTGGAAACATTTCTGGAGATTAATTTGAGTTAATGTCAACAGTGTGTTGCACTTCAACAACAGAAACTCCAAACTGTGTCAAACTATGTTTGACCTGCTGCTTATTTCAAGAAACTTAAAAAGCATCAACCAGAGGCACAGCACACGGAAGGAATGCATTGAAGACAAAATAATCTACTTAAATATTCTAATTCTTCATAAGCTTGGAAAGAAGGAGGGCAAGACCACAGCAAGCTAGGCTCAGAAAGGCAACTGCCTTTGAAAGGTGCTCAGGCTCAGTAGTTGTTGCTAACCTAAGTATGACCTCCCTAATCTGCTCTACTGAAAAAACTACTTGCTCAGCTGACAGAATAGTTATTTCCCCTTTCATGATTCTTGAGTAATATTTTAGCTATGAGGCCTTTAAAGAGGACAAAACATTTTGCCCACATTTGGGCATTTAGCTTCATGATCTGGGTTTTAATATCAAGGGATAGATTTCATCTGGCATGTAAATTCATATTCCCATTTGGATAAACTTGACACTCAAGATTTTGTATCTTACTTTGGTCAAAGTGCCCAAATGGGATTACAATGCATCTTAATGAAATTTCCTGTAGTCTGAGAAGTACTTTGAAATTGTTTAGTAACAACTGAAAGTACACCAGTAACAACTATTATCAGTTTTAAAAGTACAGAATATCAAATAAAACCAAAACTAAATCCCCTTTGTCATTCTTTTGTACAGTCTAATAAACAAACACAATGATACACTATGTTCTAGTCATAAGAAATCACTGTTGTCCACAAGAAAACAGGAAAAGACTCTTTGCAACACAGAATAAATCAAGATGGGTTGAAAAACTGTAACTCTGAGCAAGATTCATGATAAATAGTGGACTCTTAATAAATGTGGTTTATGGACATTGATTTTCAAATATCACAAATATACTAAAAAAATTTATGATTTTTTTTTTTTCCTTCTAAATCAGTGCCCCAAAGCAAAGTCCTCTTGAACCTTTTTCTGGCCTAATTACCTGGAAAAGAGAGTCACGCAAAATTAATTAAAGGGATACAAAGTACTAATGCGCACATTTTCACCTGCCAAGGACCAAATGTAGGACAGATGTCCAAAACAAGTGACACTCAAAAAAGTCAGCTCACAAAATTCAATCTCATGGGATTACCTCTGTAGTATAAATTACAATGTCTATAACCTTGATTTTATAGCTAAGTATTTCTGTATCCAGTAATTCCCAATAAAATTAGGAGAAACAGGAGCAGTTTCAGATTTACCGTGAAAACAGCTCTGCTTCTCAAGAAGGACCACCTAAAACGCTCAGGCAGCCACCTCTGGCTCTGCCACATGGACTCCCAAGTCACAACCCCAGCTTGCTGGGGAGTCAGCCCCTCCATAACCCACAGCCAAGACCAGTGCTCCAGCAGTTGTCACCCCTATCTGCAGCCAGCAGCAGCTCACACCACCTTGGACCAACAGAGCAACACAGACCCAAACCAGTCATGTCTCAGCTCCCACCATCACAAAAAAACACACTCTTAATGCATTTCAAAAGCTAACCAAGATCCTGACTAAAATAATAAGGGTTTTTTCCCCCCCGATACTTCTACAGGGATCATATTACTTTGATGATTAATAAAATTCTGAATTCTTAATTACTAAATTTCTTGTAATTTACTTGCGCTTTGAATTACTAAAATTCAAGCATCAATGCTTGCCTTTAGCTGAAATATGAATATCGAGCAGTTTTGCAGTATTAACTTTGCCATTCTGATAAACCAGGCTCTTCCAATCTGAAGATAAGGTAATAGAGAAGAAAGAGTCTAACCACATTTCTCTGCACCTAATTCAGCTTCAGTTCATCCTTCCTGACTGCTGGTGACCACATTTGTCTGCAGCACTCCAAACATAAAGCAGGCTTAACTGCACTTCCCCTTACATGTAATATATTTTCTTGTGGCTGCATCATAAACACATGATCATCCTTTAACCATTAAATACATTGTATTACTTAATTAATGCATTAAATACATTAATACAGGAGGCTTTCCTCCTCTGTTTCCCCCAAAACCCACTTACAGCTTTACAGCATACATTTTTATTGGGAGTCAAAAGATACAGATATTTGCTGTTTATACAACTGAATTTTATCCACACCATTTCCCACCATGTCCTTCTAGGCACTGGGAAGACAACTTCATATAATGAGTAAGCTATCACTAGCAGCTCACCTACGGTGGAAATTTAGAATTCCTGTGCCTCTCATTCAGTATCCACAAAACATCTGCCTATTTGCAAATACTGACCCACTTCATCACTCATTAGGGCTGTTCTGCTTTTGTAGGAGTTAATGCCAACTTGTGAGGCCAAGGTCACTAAGCCATGCAATGCAGTAGTTAAGTCATAGGGGTACATTTTCCAATACAACAGCTACAGCCAGGCCAAAAGGACTATTCAAAATATAAATAAGAAACTTATTTCACCAAAGGCATGCTTCAAAACCCTAAAAATCAACGACTTATGTGGCTTCATGCAGACTTTTAAGACTCTCTTCCTTAGAGCACATCACGCAGTGCGCTACACAGTCACGTAAGTTCTGGAGCAATGCTAACTGCGTTCAGAGCACCTTCGTACTCATGCTCCTCTACCAACACATCCACTTTGTTCCTGTGGTTCATCATCTCTGCCACTAAGGAAGAAGTGAGTCCACATGCACATTATGAAACTTCCTCTGACAGCAGGTCCCCTTTTCTCTCAGGATCCAACCAGAAGCTGCCCAACCTTTACAGCTGTACAGCCCTCAGCACAGAGGACAAATTCAGTCTTGGGTGTTGCAAATGCATGTTCAGCATAACCAGAGCTGCCCTCATTGATTCCAGGAGTATTTTGGGATTCTACCACCCCTCATCTGGCCATCTCACTGAAGCTTTGCCCTTGTAAAGGGCAGAAAAATGGAAGCAACCAGCCACTAAGGAATTTACCACCTATTTGAAAGCTCTGTAATATTTTGATTTCTGTTTCCTGTGCATATCTCTCATCATGGAGGGGGGTATATTTAGTCGGGTAGGTAATGCTTTTCACATTTCCCCTGTACTAGCAGTACAAAATGGGGAAGACAAAAAAACCCACATGGTAGCCATATCACAGTACTTAGAAGAGAAAAATTAATTCAAGGGAACATAATGTAAATCACACCTGAGCTGTAGTAGTGGAGTCTCTTAACCATGCCTCATGTAATGCTAGTTTAGAAACCAAGATAGAGGCTGAATAAATAAACGAAATCTACCACTGCTGCTTATTTACATAAGAGGCTGACAAAGACAGTCTGGATTCATTTAATCTGACAGGCACACCAGGGAACACTAATTCATGTCAGCAGTTCTCCGCACCATCCTTGTGCTACACCCCAGTGCTGGCTTACTGCCACAGCAGGATGTCACTTCCAGACTCCACAGCCAAGAGAAAAAAAAGACAACAAACCCAAAACCAATGACAACCATCCCCCAACTCCTCTACCGGGCTGCTTTTACCATCCTAGATTGTAAAGTGCATCACGTGTTCTTACTGCAACAGCATTAGAACTCTGCCTACAAACATGTCTAAAAAGGGTAAGGATGCACCAAGTAAGCAGAATCAGACCAGTGCTCAGCAAGCGTTACGCATCTTCTCATGTCAAGGGCTGAATCTGGCTAAGATTTTTCCATGTAGTGCCTTTCCAAGCACCCGCAGGTGCACAGTGTCGTGGTTTAAGCTTAGTCGCAAATTAGAAAAGCAGCACAAGATTTGCTTCCTGACAGCTGTAATCATTCAACTAGATTCATTCCCATTCTTGAGAAGCTGCTCCCTGACTACATACACTGCATCTGAGTGGCCAAGATCACTTGGCTCAAGGTCAGAGATCCTTACCCTTTCTTTGTCTGTATGACATTAATAGTAAGGACAGCAACAGCTTCTGTCTAGAAGCTTACCTGCACGGGCACTGACACAGCTCTGCAACTACCATCCCTTCCTCCTACAACGCACCCGCCTTTCTAGACTAGGTCTTTGACACAGCTTGGTCCCCTTGCTCAGCAGTCCCTCCCCAGCCCCTCTGCAGGTGATTTTGGATGGCCTATTTCTCCTGCCGCATGGCCTCCACAAACCCCTTCAGTTCTGTCCCCAAACCCACCTGAAGCACACTCCTCCCCATGCTTTGGCCCCCATTACTGCAACCCAAACCACTGAGGTTCTCATGGTGAAAAGCATGGTAGACCAGTGTCAGAAACATGTAACTACCAGCCTGTTTTGGAAAGCTGCCTTAACTGCTTCCATGGATCCCCACAGGGAAAGAGCCAGAGGCTGCCACAACTGCATCCGACTTGCACGAGCTCATTTAAGAAGTCTATGTACCCTGAACAGTACCCATTCTTCAGCTTGGGAGCCTCTACTTGCCCAAGTCTGGGCATTTACATGCCCCATTCCTGCCACCTTGGAGGCAGCAGCCACCAACAAACAGAAAGTCAGGGTATGGAGAGAAGCAAAGGCAAAAACCAGACCCATTGAACGGATTATCCCAACACATAAGCTGCTTGCACAAGAAGCAGCACAGGGAGGGAGGGATACAAAATTCCTGACATTCTCAGCTGGCAATGAGTGAATGGAAAAATGCTACACATGGAAGCCACTATCAGATACCGTTTAGCACTTTGTAACCTTGAGTAGTTTTTCCTATGTGATTGAAGGCTGACATTCCAGTTCTCAGGATTCACAGGCTGCACAAATCAGGAAAGATCAGTCTGCTTCTGGCCTACATGTATTTTTTCCTAGTTAAATTGAAGAAGAATGAACATTTTTCTCAAATACGTAAAAATTCTAAAAGTGAAGAAGGAAAAAATTCCAACACTTTGCTATACATGCTGCAAGTTTGCTGGTGCTTAAGAAACAACACATCCACATGCATCTCTTAAACAATTTAATGTGCTTCATGCTGATTCTAAAAAAAAGGCAAAAATAACATATTCACCTCCTAGCTCTAATGCCACTGGTGCTCTCACAAACACACATATCACCAAGTCACCTGATGACCTTTGCAGCATGCAAGAGAGCAGTAGCTCACTGCATGGAGGGGTCCTTGCACCATATACAAAGAGCCACCTCCATGCTGGCTGAGCTCTGGGCTACCATCAGCATCACTTATATAAAACTGTAGAGCAAAATCCACACTACGTCTTGACTGCAGAAGTTAATTCAAGTCATTGATAGTTGGTGTTAACTCCTCTCAGGATAGCCTGGTTTCAGGAGACATCCATAAGCTCAGTGATTAGGTTGCTCAGCTTAGGGAATATGCCCCAGTCAAGACTGCAGCAAAGACAAGTTCTCCTCTCAAGGAGCAGTTTTCACGCCCTAACTTGCATCTTAGAATCACCAGAACAGCTACTGGCACTAAGAAAAGAGGGGGCTATAAAGCGCTGTAGATCACCCATCAGCCAGTGTTCGACTTGAAATGGAGCAGTTAATAACATAAGCACACAATTCAGAGTAATTCCTATCAAACTTAAATTGGGCTCAAGTAATTGAGGCTCCTTCTATTAAACAAAATTAAAAATCCCACAGTTCAGCACACTAAATTTTAAAAGGACGGTGATAAATTTTCCTGCCCTAGAAACACAGCCCTCAGGCTTCCTAACTATTTGCTACAATATTCCTCAGCTGGCAAAAGGGAAAGCTGGCAGCCACCCAAGGTATTCACACAAAGCATTGCAATTAGAAGCTACTTAGGGCACCATATATGCTAATAAAAACATCATTAACTAACTTGTGAAGAGACTCTTCTTAGGGGAGGGAATCTTTGCTAACAGCAACATAATCGTTGTACACTGAAGTCCTGAAGTCCACAGCAACAATTTAAAGCTGCTGGGGGGGGGGGGGAAGGGAAGGGAAGTGAAGATAGAGAAAAAGAGAGACATTTGGAAGATAGTGGGGTGGGGCAAAAGTGATTCTGAGGAACAGAATAAAGCAGGCTTGTCTAACAGTGCAACAGCACAAAGCAACTGGGTCTACAGAGAGCAGTACTTAGGCACAGAAAAGTAGGGGATTTTGCTAAGTGTGCTGCCAGTTTAAGATTCTCTCGATCCAAAAAAGGGAAAAGAAGGAACAAGATAAAAGGATTAAGAAGCTCCCTCCTTTTGTAATCAAGTACAATGTGAATTTTCCGCAGCAAAGAGCTGCTGGAGAGCCATGTACCCCTCTCCTGGGTCTCCTCCAGGAAGCATACCAAGCTTTTGCTCCCAGCAGGGCTATCATGGAAACGCTTTTGATCTCCATTTTTTCTGCACTATTTTCATTCTGCAGAAGTGACATTTCTCATTATTTCCCCACAAAATTGCCGTTCTGGCTCCTTCACAACTCTTGCCTGCAATTCCAAGTTTCCTGACACAGAAGAAATAAAATATTATATCTATTATCCATATGAACCAGAAGTTATCTGTTCTCCACAACCAACCTCTGACTGGCTGGCCTGTCTATTTAGCTGCTTCAACTAACTCAGTTATTTCTAAAAGCTTTTAAACCCAACAATGACCAGCGTTTCCAAAGGCTTGCAACATGACAAGTGGCTATCTGAAAGTTGATTCAATGCCTCAAGGGGGTGCTGAGTGCTTCCAGCTGGCTTCTCTGAGCACCCAGGATACAGCTCCTTTTCAGAAGCAGCCACATGGACTTCCAGTTTCTCCCAGCTGACTGGAGGCAGCCAGCAGGCACGCTGGTTCTCACAGAGCATTCTTAAATAAGGGCTTGTGACTAAGGTACTGATGAGTGGTTTCTCTACACTCTCCAAGCTGGCATTTTCCCAGTTTGTTGCACAGAGAAACTCATGAAAAAGCAGGAGAAAACTCATGAGGAAGGTGAAACTAGTGAATGAGGAGCACAGAAGACCTGCTGCTGTTATTTCCACCTGCCCTCTCTACCATGCTTCATGTTTGAGCTTAACTTTCATGGCATAACAAGGCTTCAGTTAAATCACGCCCAGGGCTCCTCTGCTGTGAAGGCTCCACATCAGCATGTAGACACACCAACAGCTGGCACAGCTGGGGAAACACAGAGCACCCTGGCCCCAGAATAAGCACATGCAAGCCCTATGCTTGGCCTTGCATTTATGAGAACGAAGGCAAAGGCAGGCAATGTTGAAAGAGCAGGGGGTGCTAAACACAGCTATCAGCATTGACAAAACTTCCAGACTACAGCAATGGAACATAAAGCCTCACAGAAAAATTTCAAAGGACAAGGGAAGAACAAGAAGTCTCAAAGCAGAAACACCACTCGAATACATGTATTAGTACATTATGAAAACCAGCAATTGGCCCAGAGGTTGGGCTAGGCTGGAAGCTTTGGGTCATCACTGCCATAGGAAGGATTACGAGAAAGAGATTAACAGGGGGAGAAATTAGTTCCTGACCAGCAGATGAGAAGGAGCAATACAAGACAAAGTAACCAAAATCCCAGATACAAATTAAAGTGAATAAGGTATTGAGAAGCATCATATGTTTAGCTATAAATTGCAGATGCTCTAAGATAGAGAATGACCTGGAACAGTAGGGACCTCACCCTGGGAAACTTGTCTGCCACAGTAGCTAGAACTCAACACCCATTGACTTTGTTTACTGCATCACCTCAGTTCTCTAAAGTCCTAGTGAAGGACTGGGAATACATTGTACAGAGAAGAAAAGGCCGTCCCTGGCTTAAAGAGGGTACAATTTGCAACTAGACATCAAAACCTGCAACATAAAACTTATCTGTAATACACTTTGCCCAATTTAACCAGGTTTGCCTTGGTCATTGCTCATCGCTGTTGGACAAAAAAAAAAGGAAAAAAAAAAAAAAGGCAGATGTTCAAAAAATTATGAGCTTAAAAAAAATGCAGAGGAAACATAAGGGACTAGATAGGAAGGAGACTCTGTGTCCAAGAGTCAGAGCTAAGTCACAGATTTCCTGCCTCAAACAAGGCAGCGTTTAGTACAATACATATGACTTTATTAATATTCACCTACTTGAAAGAAAAGCTTTGAGTGTCTTAAGACTATGTGAGAAAACAGATTAATACTTGTATCTAAATGTCAAGAACTGAGTTTTGTGTGCTGAAGAGCTAAAAGAGAAAATGAAAAGAAAGCAGAGCAGGGCAGCTGATGGAAGAGAGAGAATAAGCAAGGAAACTCAAACCATGGGAAAAAACCCTCAACCTTTGCTACCTCCTGCAATAATTGGTTAGTTATCAGCTCCAGACCATGAAGAAACAGAACAAACAAGATTCAAGGAAAGGCATTATGCTATACTTCAAATATGTTTTTCAAGATCTGTTTTCCCATCACAAATAACATACTGAACTGCTAAGTGTCAGTAGGTTTCATCAGGACTACTTTACATCATGCTGCACATTGTAAATAAAAGCACAAGCATTTCCTGCACTTAAGAGCAAAAATCTTCATCACCTGCAATTCACGTACAAGGTATGGAGAATACAGTGGGATGTATGAGGACTGACATTACGCCTGTATAACGACCCCATTTTCCCCCAACCTAACATAAGCATAGCTGTATTTCTCTATGAACAGGAACACTGCAATTTCACAAGAAAGTCTGAAGATATTTTAAAACATGAGCATGGGTTTTTCCACATCTTTCAAACTTCTCAAGATAAATGTGGGCATGTATTAAATGAACTCCACAGCTCTACAGCATATTACTGCATACTACTGCATGAGGCTATTAAAAGAAACAAATGACCAGCTAGGCTTACACACAGTCAGCATAATGCACACAAACCTCATTATGGCTTTTTTTTTTTTTTTTTTTTTGAAAAGCTACTTAATTTAAACAATTCACTTCATACTCTTGAAAAATCAAGATGAAAACCCTAAGTGATTCAGGTTGCTGGCGCTAATTTCCAAAATACTAACAGCAGACTCAATCTGTACCCATATTCAGTGTCCCAACTCAGGACAACCCCACAGTCATAGAATGGTTTAGTTTGGAAGGGTCCTTAAGGATCACCTAGTTCCAACCCCCTGCCACGGGCAGGGGCATTTTCCACTAGACCAGGTTGCTCCAAGCCCCATCCAACTCAGCCTTGAACACTGCCAGGGATGCAGCAGCCACAACTTCCCTGGGCAACCTGTGCCAGTGTCTCACCACGCTCACAGTAACAAATTTCTACCTAATATCTGATCTGAATTTACCCTCTTCCAGTTTAAACCCATTCTTCCTTGTCCTATCGCTGCATGTGTTTGTAAAAAGTCCCTCTCCAGATTTCTTGTAGACCCCCTTTAGGTACTGGAAAGCTGTTATAAGGTCTCCTCAGAGCCTTCTCTTCTGAATAAGCCCAGCTCTCTCAGCCTGTCTTCAGAGGAGAGGTGCTCCAGCCATCTGATCATCTTTGTGGCCTCCTCTGGACTCGCTCTAACAGGCGTTTGTCCCTCTTGTGTTGGGATCTCCAGAGCTGGATGCAGCACTGCAGGTGAGGTCTCATGAGAGCAGAGCAGAGGGGCAGGATCACCTCCTTCGACCTGCTGGTCACACTCCTTTTGATGCGGCCCAGGATACAGTTGGCTTTCTGGGCTGCGAGCACACACTGCTGCCTCATGTTGAGCTTCTCATCAACCACCTAAGCTCAGACCACCAACCAGCCCATGTGCTGGAAATCAAGTGCTTTCCAACACCAACAAAAGCCGCCACGCTAAACCTGATGAAACCAGAGAGGAGCTAGAGATAGCTCGGGCACTGCCTGAATTGTCTTGAGGAAACCAGCTGACAATTCAAGCTTGCCTTTTCATTTTCCCCACCTGTGAAACTGGAACCTATTTCTTGGTGACTGCTGAGCACCTGCTTTGCAGAGCCTTAAAAAGATTCAGGTCTATACTTACAAAGCCTTCTGAAGATGAAAGTTTTAGACAAAGTATTAAACACATTAAAAGAGACCTGGGTAACAAAGAGATACATCAATGCAATACTCACCCGTTCCTGACCAGCTGTGTCCCAGATCAGAAACTTATGAAGCTCATTCCCACAAGGCACTGTTTTAGTCATGAAGGATGCTCTGAAAAGAAGGAAGCAGCAGAAATTTGTAACATGACCAGCACTCTGAATATGCAACGCACAGACCACAGCAAGTTCTGATGGGTTAGATCGCATATGGGGAAACTCCAAAACCTTGATAAAATGCCTACAGAAGTGAAAGTCTCCCTTTTCTCAGATAAAATATATGATACCTATATATCTATCTGAAAAGCAGGAAAAAGCCTCTAAGGTTCAGGGGGCATTTGTGCACGGGCCCAGGAACACAAATGCTCCTGCTGCTCACACTTCTGCTAATAGCTAGCTCCATCTTCTCAGTGATATGGACTCAAGAAAAAGGCATCAGCCAGCATCATATCAGGCAGCAAATGTGGAGCTTTTCAGTTAAACCTAGAATACTGGATCACCAGGGAACAAAAAAGTCACCTTGTGGAATGCATATGATGAACAAATGGAAAAATGTTCTTCCCCCCTCACACCTCAGATGAATGAGGTCCTTGTGGCTTCTGGCTTTTGTAGGAGATGTGATTTGTCTGTGCTTTGACAGTGATTTTTGTTCTTTTAGGAAAGAATGCTACAAATTCACAGGCTTTTTCTATATTGCAGCATTTCGTTTGAAAGCTGCCTAGGAGACCGCCAAAATCTGGCAGATTCCCACCCACCATCCTGTGTGGACACTGATGAACAATTTCTGTTGTGGTAACCTTTTTCCTGGCTCATAAAGTTGCATTTGATACAATCCACTGTCATTACAAAAGCACTGAATGATATCAATGTGTGACTGATCAAAACATTCCTGAGAATGACACACTGGAGCTCTCCTCTACAGCCAACTGAAAATTGTTTGAATTTAACAATACTGCACTGCTTATAAAAAAATTAAGGCCAAAAAAGCATCAGCATTTTCTTTGGTTGTTTTTAGGTGTATGCTTTCAGCTGCCACTCTCCTCAAAGCATTAAGCAACACTTTACAGCTTCAAAAACAGGAACTCTAGAGCAGCAGCAGCTACTGTAGATTGTAGATTGTACATTTATTGCAGGTTGTATAGTTAAAATATTTCATTAATTAGGAAGAAAACAAAAATAAACACCTTATCTGTGTAGACAAGTAACATTACCCACATGCAAGGTAGCCTTCACACTTCAATTTGCGAATGGAAAAAAAAAATCCCTTTACTTTTCATAATTATGATAACAGAGGGAAAATATTTTCCTATCTGAGCAGAATACATTTGCTTAGCAACAACTACTTGGGGAAAAAGGCTGCTGGTGATTTAGAAGTAAAGAATCGTTCAAGTTCCCATCAGTTCCTTCACTGCAAGCAAGTGTCCTTTAGTCAGTAATGTTATTCATTACTTGCTTCCTTTCTCTCTGTCCATTTTCTCTATTCATTACACTGAGGAGTACAAAATTGCCCTGGAACTTCAGCGTGCAACTTCCAGCTGAAAATCCTTCATGCACTGAAAGGCAGAGCTTTAAAAGCTGTCATCTAACCCTCTAAACAACACATAGCAATCAATACCAACCCTTCACAGACGATTCAAGACAGCTCTAACACACAAGCCAGGTCAGCCCTTCCCACCCAAATTACTCCTTCATAAACACTGCATATGAGCTTCCTTTCCTGGAAGAGAACAACAATTTTCACAATACTCCAGGTAACACTGGACTTGGCAGATTTGTTCCCAAGATGTTAAAAGAAAAAGATCTGGAATTAAAATCAACTACAGAACGTCGTGGTTTAAGCGGACACAGAATTAATAAGGTTCTGATGGTCTGACACATGGAAGCTCACCAGTTTTTAAAGAACAGGTATGAATTAACTGTACTTCGTTTAAATTGCATTGTCCCTATTTTGAGAAAGGCAGGATAATGTGATACATCCCAAACCTAGATGAAAGCATGTCCACACCTAGGAACAGACACTGTCCATATTCCAGCCCAGCCTGGCAGGACACACAACACAGATCCATGTGTGTCAAAAAGGGCTCTCCATGGTTCTTTTGCCATTACCCTTCTATGGGGTGCCCTGGTCATTGTGCAAATCACAGACTCTTGAGATGTGGGGTTTCAGTTCTTTAAGCTTTCAGGATCAGGTTTGATACCTCATTGACCAATAGGAACTAAAATTACTTTAATCCTAAAGTCCTAAGACCAAAATACAATCTAAAGTGGGAAGCTCTTAACAAGACAAAAAGGACAGCAGCTGAGTAAGACATCTAAGAATCTCTTGGTGCAAGATGGGTGAAGAAAAACAAAACAGAACAGCTTGAAGTCATGGCCATACACAACACCAGCCAGTACAGCGTGATTCTGAACAGCCCCAGGAAAAGAGGCTATTTCAAGAGACACCATTCACAGGAGGAGAATGGCAGAGCTCTTTTAGCCTCTTCATAATGACTATGCTCCAATACAGTAAGCTGTATTCCCACAGCAGGGAGAGCAGAGCAGACTTGTTTTGGAGCAGCCCCACACTCTCTAAACACAGTATGAGCTGAAAGCTATTAAAGGAGAGTAAAGAGTTGAGTGAGATTGATAAACTGGGGGGAAAAAAGATATACAGTATTCACAGACTTGAAAGTAAGGAAAAGAAAGGAGCTCAACAGAGGGCTGCGAGTTAAAAAGACATATAGAAGAAAAAGGATACTATGTGTGGTACTTACCCAATAGTAGGGCTAATATTGTGGTCAAAGTGGTCCTGGACAAATCGACAAACAATGCTTGATTTCCCAACCCCAGTATCCTGAAAATAAAGGAAAGCATGGCAGTGAATTCAGAGGAGCCTACATATCAACATTTCACCTGAAGAAATAGCCCAATATAAGCTGAGAAATTAAATCCCCTCTCATGGCCAGTGGGGTAGGTTAAATATTTCAAAAGAAATGTGAGCATAAGGATTATTCTTTTCAAAGGTCAGCATTGTGAATGGAGCTCCCTGGGCCTCTTCCCAACACTCCCTTCTCTCCAAACCTTGTATGTTTTTGGGCGGATTTTATATTGCTGGTGCAAGCACTGCAGTACTTCAAGCACAGCCACTTACTTGCACAAGAAAATCCTGTGCTTTCAGAGACATGGTGCATTACCCAGCAAAGCCAGAGAAATAATTTCATTCTGGCCTGTTGCAAGGACAGCCCAAGTATGCTCCCAAAACAGATTACTAACACCAAACAACACCGACAGTGCTAACTTAGTGGAAGAAACCTCTTCATGGCAAGACACACAAGCCTGCTTGGTGGAAATTTCGCAGAGACTTCAGGTGGTTTTTAAAAGGCAGAAATCCAAAGACGTAGGTCCCCAGAGCTATCCACATGCAGATTGTGTTACTAAACTGCAGTGAAACAGCATTACTTTAAATGCAACACAACTTGCTCTATACACTACAGTGCGCCAGACTGCTTTCATTTGCAGGAAGAGTCTTTTTCTTTTTTTTTTATCCCCACAATCAGAAAGGAAAAACAACAGCAGTACAGTACTGGAATAAAATTCAGAATAACCTGGGAGTGGGGGAAAGCTTGGTGTTATACAGAAATACTAATTTAGGCAATTAAGATACCAACAACTCCCCCAGAATTCAGCAGTTTTCAGTTTGCCTCTGTTATTCCACAAAGCCTTGGATGACAAGTAGAACAACTTAAATTATACAGAGATTTATCAAGGAAGAGGAACAGCAATATTGCTATGTCTCCCATAGAATTGCAAAGAGCCTCCTTAGAGATGAAAAGGATGCCAGGAAATTGATCCTGACCTTTCCAAGACATTAACAATGACAGCCCAGGGTCCAATCTAACTCATTAAAAAGTCAACAGAAAGTTTTCTGTTAATTTCATTGGAAGTCATTGCAGAACTACCAGTCTGCACCTGGCAGTTCCATTCTTACCCACATTTTAGGACACCTGGCTAATTTACACAAAGCTCTCAGAAAGTGCCAGGACAAGACAATATAGTTTGTTGAGAGCACCATGCACACAGCTGCATATTACAAAATGCAGCCTTTGCCCACACTAAACTACATATATATGAAAAATAAAAAAAGCCTTTTTCTTTCCTGTAATCAACTTTCCAGTATTTTATCTTCTTTTTGAATATGAAAACAAAGGCTATATTTAGATTTCCTTTTACCATGCTTAAATGAAACCATATTGCCATTGCAAGCAAAGTCTTCCTAGACACCACGTATTAGAAAACTGTCATTTAAACTCTCATATTTAATTCAAAGCTGTCCTTAGTCAGCTTAAAAGCCCTAATAAATGTTCATGCTACACAGACGGTTGTTTATCAACCGTGTTCAATCAATAGGAAAAAAAGATCTAAGAGAGGAGCAGTGTATAAAAACAGCCACGTAGCCTTTGATCAATAGCAGCAACACATCCTGTTGCTACTTCCAAATTTGGCCTTCACTATCAATTCCAGCTGACATTTCTGTATAATTACTGGACCAGGGTGGCAAAATACATTACAAAAAGTCCTCTGCACCAAAACTGAGGATCTAATTATTATTTCAGATTTTAAATGTTGTGGAGAAACCAGAACTACCATCCACTGGGTGCAAGAAATTACATTTCTCTCTTGTGGGGAGACAGAGTTTCTGCCACTGTATTCTAAACTATGCATTGACTCCTATGACCCAGTGACGCTTTAGTTTCATCTGCATCCCTCGGCTCCCTTGACAGGTCACTCAGAAGGCAACTGCAATTACAGCTTCTGAACAAGAGGAGCCAATTTGCTGGCAGGGATGCGACATCCACAAGTGTGGATTAAAGCTTAGCTCATTTTCCTGGAAACTCTTAACTCTTCATCTTTCATGGCTCTTACTAATGTTTCATGATAATGTTAAAGGAACTTAAAACATTTCTATTGCTCTCGCATCACTCACAACAAGCATGGCTGGAGTTAAGCATACACCAGGCACACCAATAGCCCTCAAGAAGCTGAAAGGCATTCGTACACTTTGCTCCTGGGGTTGCTTGAACTACTGAGAGGGCTAAATTTAACCCTCATGTAACTCCAGTGAAAGCAAGAGATTTAGACAACAAATAAACCTGGTTTTAGGATGACCGCTGTTGCAGCCAATGGCCAATGCTTTCCAGGAGCCAGTCAATTTATCGCACCAAGGGGTACAGTTAAACAAGCACTCCCAGCTTCTGTTTTGTTTCCTGGAGGATACAAACAGCCAGCTACTGGAGTATAATTAGAGCACAGACAGGACAGAAGTAAAAGAGAAAAAGCTTCCTACTTAAGGCAGTGATTATCATTCCATCACAGGATTTGAAACTATCTAGGCAGTCCATGTTACTGTACATGCACTCATCTAACAAGACCCTCACCTGTCTGAAAGCAAAGCAAATCATGGTGTATGAACATGATATAACTTGAAAACTTAGCAGAAATCTTTCACTGCTAACCAGACCTTATCTTTTACTGACAATAGGGAACTACCAGGTCGATCTCACAGAAGTCAAGGAAAGCAAAGTTGCTCAAAGTAGTAGAAAAGGCATTCATTGTCAGCAATGCATTGAAATTAAACCTCCTTGCTAAGGCTGTACAAAGCTCTCCCGCTACCATCTGCTTTGTCCTTTACTATATGGTGTTCCTCTACATGCATCTCTTCTTCTAACATCTGAGGGACTGATCATCCTTGTTTTGTTCCTTTTTCTTCAAAGGATTGTAACAGACTTACCAAGCCACATGCCTATGTAATATTTAGGCATGCAGATAATTGATCTTTTTTAGTTCTCAAAGTTCGGCTTTTTCCTAGATTTCTACATGCTCCAGTCATTTTTTCTTTTTTGTTTTGCTCCACGTTGTTGTACACAAAACATCAAACATACACAAAGGAATAACATTTTGTCTTATCTAAAAGGTCACAGTGGTATTGAGCTGAGTGGATTGGACCAGTTTCAGAAACTGAGAGCATGATCTCAGGAGTTACATCGCACTTTAAGGAACAGATACTGCAATTCTTCAAAAAAATCCTTATCCATGGAAAATCCAAGGGTTTCAGCACTACTGATTGACTCACCACAATCAAGAGCATACTCCACGAAAGGAGTGTCAAGAAAGAAATAAATATAAAACAATTATTCTGAATCAAGAAGTTCGTGATGCATTTGATAATCCACCCATGGGACTAACTGCATGCTTTGCTTTTTTCCTTTCTTCTTCAGAAGCCTTGTAGCACACTTACAAAATACCAGTTATAAACTGCATGGTACCAAGATAAGCAGAAGGAGTGGGGAGGAAGGAAAGGAGTAGAAATGTAATCCACAGTAAGTAAATTGCTATTACTTCACCACAAGTATCTACAACTTCAGAATCTCCTACTGGTCAGCAAAATGGATTTGGAAATCTGAAGCTGTATCAGATGATTCTGATAAATACAGGGAACCAGTGCAAGCATGACTATTTCCTGATTTTTACCCATTAACCTGAAAAGACAATTTCTGTTCTTCTAAATTCCATTACTCACAGGTTGAGGCAGGAGGATTTTCAGAGCTCTAGAATGGACAGCAGCATACCACAAAACACAGTGATTCCACCCACACTCCTGCTCACACAGAATCACCCTGCTTGGCTCTTCTCAGCTCTCGTTACTGTAAAGGAGATCAGACAGTATTTCAAGCCAGCAGAATTGCAGGATGCTGGCAACTCATTTGCAGGCAATCAAACAACTGAGCTGCTGATTTCTTCTGGCTGATTTGCAGCAGCACAGAGGAAGAATTTATTAAAAAAAAAAAAAAGAAAAAAGAAAAAAAAAGAAAGCAGAAGTTCCATATGAGCAATATATCAAAAAAGAAAACCATTTTCCCATTACAAGTAGGCAGACTGTATATTTCTCTGTCCATTGCTTCAGATGCATTTATTGTGAAGGAAAAACTAATGCAGAAAAATTTAGCTCTTTAATTTAAATCTGGATGTCTCATTTATATCTCTGCACAACCACAAAACCCAGCTCTCCAAGCACTCTCCCAAATTGAAGGGAACAATACTACCCTGTAGACACATCCCTGATTAGAATGCTAGTTTTTAGCCTTAATATTATAATAGCTTTTAATAGATTCAGATGGATCAAGCCCTATTGTGCTGAACAAACTAAACTCTTCACGTAAATTCTGTTTACAGCTGAAACAGAATAAACGATGAATTCACAAAAATTCATACATATCGTGACTGATGACTAAACAGCAGCCCTATAATTATGCACACTGCTGCAACAGCTTTTTTATTCTTGACTACGCAGAATCTTTCTGCGCTATGTTAACACATAGGGCATTTTTAATATATATAGAATTAGGAAAAAACATGCAAAAATCCTTTTATGACTCTAGGATTTTGAAAACATAAATAAAACAAGAATTCTAGACAGCACTTCACGAGGAAATGGCACATTCACATACGAATGGACATACTTGGTTCTTCCTTCTGTCCTCCCACTTGCAACGTAAGAAAAAAATAAAAGAACATCTGGCTTGCAACCACCACAGATCTCATGACTAACTTCCTATTTCAGATCTAAAAGAGGCTTGAGATACCCTGGAGATGGGTGCCACAAAAACCTGTAATGAGAAGTAACGGAGAACTGATCTCTATAAAACAGGGATCCAACACATGGCTCCTTCAGAAAGATAGGAGTTTTCCCATCAGCTTAGATAAAGCCAGGATTCAATCCACAGTATTTCAATTTGTATAGATTTTTACAAATTGAAAGTGTCTGCCTCTCGAAAGCATTGCTTGTAATAACCAAGATTCATTGAGACATGCTCTACAGGCAGAGGTCTCATTAAAACCGTCTGGGCTTAACATGCATTAGTCTTACGATCATGCCCTAGCAACCTGGAGGGTATTAATACCAAGTGCTCAAAAAACACAGGTAAAGCAGATTTTATTTCAACAATAATACAAGAAGCATTGGAAAGTGACAAGTCTTTATCCTGTTGCACAAGCAAGAAACTGATCCCACAGCTCACATGGCTTCCACAGAACTCAGGAGGACTTTCCTGCAACTCACAGGGGGTCCCCCAAATCTGACCTACTAACCCACCTTAGCTTCAAAGCATCATGAGCATTTGGCAGCTCAGCCCTTCCTCTCAGGATCCCTGATCACAATGGTTTCAAGAGTGTGACCAATGCCGTCAGGGCTGGTGTAGCGTCAGCCTCTTGTGGCATAGCTTCTTCATCAAGCATACCAGCTGGAACTACAATGCTGCTCACACCGATGGAAACCCAGGTTCCAGGCAGAAGGCAATAATGAAGCCTAACAGCAAGCTGTTTCGAAGCTTTCTCACAACACACTAGGGGTGCAGCAAGAGCACTCACCAGAAACAACTATGGTCACATTTGGCTCACTAATGATCTTCTCTGCACATTCCAGTGAGATAATGCTGCCTTTGTGTCATCTTTCAGGCACACTTGAGGGGTGGAAGGAAAAGAAAAAGGCTTGATTAAACATACAGAACAAGGGTAGAGTCAAAAAGCTGTCCCACTCTCCTGGAAGAGGATCTGCTCAAAGAGGAAGCTGGCCGCCGCTGATTATTAAGAGAAGCAGCAATTCCTGGCTCCCTGTCACATGTTCATGCCACCAGACAAATTTATTGACTGGTTCATTACTAACTGAAAAATAACAGAGGAGCCAGTTTATGACCAAGATTTCCCAAGTTAAATTCTCTTCTTTGTTACATCAATTTGACTCCTGTCAGTGCTACAGCAGAGAGGAAGGAGAGGTCCTTGCCTTGCCCAGTGTAGAACTTTCATTGTTGGAATAATTAAGATGTACATATTAAAACATGTGAATTGGCATGAAGTTGCCAAAAAGGAGAAAAACTGTCCTTTATCAGCAGTGCATTTGATATTTTAAATAGCAAAAAAAAGGCACTGAAAACCTCTGCAACTGGCCAAGCAAATCTGAGGTAGAAAGACACTGTTTAAATTTAGGGGAAGACAAATAATCAACAACTCTTACAAAAACTGCAAACGCAGAGAAACCATTCATTCTAGTAGCTCTGTAAAGCACAGCAGGTTTTGACTTGGCAGTCCAGCTTCTGCACATTAAAACAGCCATTCTTTCCACTGTCAGAATTGGCCACGCTTTAGTTTTGATTTACAGTAGAATCCCCCTGGCCCATTCCCATTATTCTCAGCAGGACTTTGATGGAATATGAAAATTCACAGCAGCATAATCACATTGCAACACTGCTAGACGGTTAGCATTTTATTAGCTATCATCAAACAAACTGCTAGGCCTGCACTCTGAAGTACCACTGGGCTTTTGCAGAAAAGTATGCTCAGCTCTTGCCAAACTTGGATCTCAGATAAACTGGCATCTCGGATGAACGTCACTTCTCAGGCAAGGTCTGGCATGCAGTACTGAGACATCCAACCTGCATCTTCAATGCCTTTGGAGATGCCAGTCCTTAAGCCAGGGGCCCATGGTGTGGTAAGGCAAGAGTACAGGATTATGGCTTTTAAATTCCAATGGAAGTAAAAAAGCAATGAAGTGAACAACAAAACAAAGCTTTGCAATTCACAGCCTTCTTTATACCCCTATGCCTGCCATTAACATTTTAATCATTACACGGATGATCAGATGCAGGCAGCATTGCAATACTTTCCATGTCTTACTAATCCAGCTACAGCTGCTCTGGAAGGCTGTGGCTTGAAGAGCATCTGAAACTGGCTTTGGATTTTTATCAACTGTATGAACATACAAGGAAGAGTTATGCACAACAGACTCCTGATCACAGTTTCCATGGGCAGTATTTTAATCCAAGAATAACTCCACCAAATAAACTTTTTCCTAGCCTTAAACACATCCTTTGTGCCTCCCTGTATCTGGGTATTACTCACTTGTCTGAAAACACTGTAAGGAGAAACACCTTTGATGAGACCTGGATTCAGAGACACCCTTGGGACTGAACTGAATCTGCCAAGCGTCAGGTCTGCCCCAGCAAAAATGCAGCCATGCACCACAGAATGATGTCTAGGAAGAAGTGCAAATAGCTTCTTGCTGTATTCAGTTTTTCCATCTGCAAGATGTATCAAGCAAGCAAATCCCACCACTGCATAAGCATACAGATGAAGATAGGAGAGCAGCTCTTAGACTGACAGTGACTTACTGATCAACACAAAACTGCCTAAGGCTTCAGCCTGCAGGGATGCAAGCTGAAGAACCTCACATCCACAGTTAAAAGACTACGCATCTCATTCAGGACACAAATTGTTGCTGTAAATTCCAGTTTTCATTACAACCTTGTATGATGAGAAATAGGTTATTTCCTCTGTGAGCAACATGATTCTTGGAGAAGATTCTTTGCCCATTGATTTGCTGGGATCCCTGTTCCAGAGATAAAGAACTGTCCCAGGGAGCATACATCTTCCCAAAGTGTCAGCACAATTTTTCAACTCCCCAACAGGTCCTCCCAAATAAAAGATCTGTTGTCCCCCATCACCATTACTTTCATTGTTTGACTTTAGTCAGTACCAAGCTTGATAATGTACTTCCACAACAAGAGCTCCAAATGACATCAGACAAGGCCTTATGCCGCCAGTGATCTACAAGGAGCTTCTTCAAAGGGCACTCAGCTGCAAAGCAAAATTTGAAAGGGAAGAACTGGAACCAGAGCTGGCCTCCAGGAGTGTGAATGTGCAACCATGCACCTTCCTGTGTTAGGAGTACTTGCAAATGAACAGCAGTGCTCCCATTGAACACTGAAGCCAACTTCCTCCAGCTCCCAGCACAGATCTCAATACAACTGCATTTTGAGGGGAAGGATTATTCTGCAGCATCTCATTTCTTCAGTAGGGACCACCATAGTTCTTTCAGTCATCTGTCAGTGTGTGAACCTTACAGGAACATCCTAGTCTGCATTTCTGTTCACTGCATGCCCTTCTTTAAACACATGAGATGTGGTAATAATGGTTATCTTTTAAGTCAGTCAGTATACAACTTCCATAAAGTTAATATGGTCTGTGTCAATTCTCCCAAGTAAAAAACCCTACACATCATTTCAAATTGCTAGTGTAATTTCTGGCCAGTGCTGGTGTTGAGCGGCACAAATCTTCTACAGAATAGGCTTTTTCCCCAGGTGCACATTACAATTAGATTAACTCTAATTCCCTCTATGCATAAGAAGTGCACCTCTCATTCAGAGACAGGTCAGCCCTGTTATATCAGAATACAATCCTTTCTCCTAGTGCTGCAAGGACTGTATATGGCACAGGAATTTCTGGCTCTCACTCTCAGCTCACTAGCTGTTAAATGAAAATAACAATTACTTGATTTTACCTTGTAATAGCATTGCAGGGATTTAAACTGGTGATAGCTGTAAAATGTTCAGACAGTACAGTGACAAAGAACTGTTTAAGTGCTTTAAGAGACAGTGACTGTCATGGCATGAGATCAGCAGTAAGGAACAAATCCTTGTTTTACACTGCATGAGAGTGGGTGGCAAGATCAGCAGTCAGTTAAACTACCTACTACCCAAGAAATCACAAAGTGGCCCATGTGGCTGCTGCGCATTTACTCACCCAGTGCTTACAAACCATACTGCTCTTCCATAAGCTGCTAACTCTTGTGAATGTAACATTGGCATGGGAATATAAAGCGATCTTTTTATGAGACAGGGGGCTGCGGAGGGGAAGGGAGATCCAAGAAGCTTCCTTTAAAGCTATTCTTTAAAATAACTCCAACAGAATGAAAATAAATAAATAAAACAAACCATAAAGCAAAAGAGAAATGCATTCATGAAGAATACATAGCCTGTGGGTCAGTACTCCAGCTACCTTGGTTCCTCTCTCTGCAACATGAATCAAGAACAGCAACTCTGTGGAATATATTAAAAAATAACAACAAATTAACTGCAGCTTACTAAGCTCTGGAATGCCTAACTTGGCCATCTTTAAAGCTCATGTGCTTCCATCAAAAAAAAAAACCCAAACCCATACTCTAATTTAGATATCTATGCTTAATCACAGCCTCTTATTGTACAGAGTACAAGCTAACCACACCACCACGGCAGAAAGAGTATGGATGGCAAAGATAACAGCCTTCAATGGTTATTAATAGTTAGAGACTTCCTCCCCAGATCAAATTTCCAGCTAGTTCTCTGTGTCATTTCTTACACATTTCATTCCCCTCTCCACCTAAGTTATCAAATTCAGAACAGTAGCTGAACTGCCAAGAGAAATGGCGGATTTGAAATTTAAATCAAAAACCAGAATCGCAATTAATTTCTTATGCCCTTGACAGCACATAGCGGAGGAAGAATTGCTTAGCCTGGTGAAAAGGAATACGGGAACTCGGTGTTTATTTGCATTCCTTCATCTCAAATTGTGGCTTTTGGGGGGCACTGGCTATTTACTCAAGATGCTGAGCTCCTTGCTTTGAACTGCCTTGGCAGTTTCAAGTAAGAGCATGACATCTATAAAAAGCAGCTGCAAATAAGGTGGTATCAATCCAGCTGACTAAGAAGATGAGCTGATGAAAGGTGAAACAAGAAGACACACACATCTCTTTTGGAGTAGCAGCACATGCCAGCAAATAAGCAAAAAACCTTCTTGTCGGAAGGGAGGCAGCAAAACACTGCAAAGCCTGAGGATATCCTTAGTGAGACTTGCTCATGCTTTATACTACAGTAAAGCAGCTTTTGAGTAGAACAGTGTACTCACGAGCTGTGTAGAAGCAGTCCACCCTTCCGGGGACCTCAGTGTTGAACAAGGTAGCACCTGAGTAAGTCACAGGGAACACCTTTGCTTCATACTATGACTCAAGACTGAACACAAGGCAAGACGCAAGTCCCTTCACGCTCCCTGACACACCAAAGAAAGCTCCATCACAAAACGAACCACCACAGAACCTTTCCAGCAAGGCTGGACTGTGCTACAAGGCAAGGGAGGGCATTTAATTGGGAAATAGCACCACCTGGTGACTCTTGGTACTAAGGGAGAAGGAAACGGTCAACTTTACCATAGCTGGACAGGAGAAAAGAAGAGGGAGCCCTGGCTAAATTGGGAACCAACAGCCTGGGTAAGGAGAGAGAGAGGACTGCATGACAGAGCTGCAAGAACGAGACAGGTGGGACAGACTGAGATGGAAAGAAGAGTGTCTGAACCGTTTCCCCTTTGGAAACAAGAGGCATCTCCCACTGGTGTTACCACCTTGTGAGGCCTGGGTGACAGTAAGTGGTGTGAATGCAGCAGAGGCAGCTGCAAAGGCATGACCATAACCCACATATAAATCACTGTTTTAATGAACCAGGAATTAAATGAAAGAGAAAAAAAAAAAAACACCAAAAAAAAACACCCCAACACCCAAACCTGCACAGTATCAACTATGTTGTAACCCACACAGAGATGTCTTGGGTTCATACCAAAATGAAACCCAAAGCTGTGCGACTCCATAAAGTCACTATTGTCCAACAAAAAATTCCTCTAATTGCCTTCCATTCATCATAGGATCCTCTTGAACACAGTATAACACAGAGCAGCAGGCAAACCTATCCTGTCATATGCCCTGTGATAAGGAAACATATTATCTTACACTCCATAGTACGCTCTTGCACTTCTTCACTCCCACCACCCCAGTTCACTTTAATGACCCCTTCCTGTTCCTGGCTCACTGATTTCCCATCTAAGCACCATCACAGACACTTGGATATCATCACTTTCATGTTCACCACTTCATTTCTCTGGTGAGGAGGAGAAACGAGAGCCTTGGTTTACCATGGGAAAATTCCTGCTATGGTGCCACTGTGGTGGTTGCCACACATTATCCCCCTGCCAGCAAAGGAGGAACCAAGAACAAGCTTTAAACATCTCTCCAGCACGTGAAACCTCAACAGGGAGGAACTAAATAAAGCAAAGGAAAACGAAGAAAAATTGCAAGTCATACATTAACACCTATGTGATTTTAGTAACAGCAATATCTGATTTTGCGAACTCAAATGGTCAGAGTTTCTTTTCTGGACAAACTTGGGATACCTTTTAACATCTGCAGGCTGCCATCCTCCTCCTGCCCTCCCTATCTCAAGATGTACATGCAGTTACAAAAAACCATTCAGTGTACTACTCTTCCCACAGATAAATTCCTATCGAAAGTACATTAAAAATCTGTGTGAATAACATCTGCTCAGGAATCCTGATAACTGGGCCCTGAACTTGAAAAATTAAGTAAAGGATACGTGTGAGTGTAAGGAAGTAACTTACAAGTTGCTGTAGCTCTCATTGTCAATGATAACAAGTATTGATTGTAGAGGCTGTTATCTCTATTGGCCATACGCACACACACCAGCATACCAATCAGGTTTAATATCATTCATCATCATTGTGCAAGGCAGGGATCAGAGAGATTAAATTCAATTTTCAGACTGCATTCAGAAATAACTGGAGGCTTTCATAGCTCAGTAAACATGTTAGGCACAACATCCTGACAAATGTTGTTTTTGAGTACAGTTTGGAAGCAAAAAAATGGGGTAACAATTTGTGTTATTCTTTCCAAACCAAATTCTTTTTCTAAGTGAACCTCCCCCACATGTATCTGCAGCAGCTGAAGCTTTTAAAATTATGGCAAAATATGATGAGGAGATAACCTTTGACCTGAACTGCTGTTTGACATAAGTTTCTGTTCATACTCCAACACCCTGTCTCTTCCGTTGTCAAATCCTATCATTAGGGGCCATAATTTCAAGATACATGCTTGTTAGTGTCATTTACCTGTCCCCACATGGAAGATACTAAAAATCTTCCAGTCAGTCTGGAACTGAGAATCCCAGCATTACAGTTTCATATTCCAGATAGCCTAAAAATCCAAACAAAGTAGTTCAATTAAATGAAAGTAGTGGCTCTTACGCAATTAAAGATATTCAGAACAACTAGATACAGCATTTGAGGAAATAGCTCTTGTTCAGTTTTATATTTCACTAATAGAAAAATTGTCCACTGGCTGCCTGGAAATTTTGTTAAAAGGCTGAATTACCTTCAAATTTGCCCACCCAAGCTCAGTAACCAACACAATTCAATGTTCAGACATTCCCTTCCCGATTTGAACTACCTCATCTGCAACTTATTATTGCATTTCATCCCAAAGATGCAGAAAAAAGCCACATAAATTATGAGTGTCAACTGAAACACCAGTTGAAAACTTCAGTTCTGCAAAAAAAAAAAAAATGCCTGATCCCTTCTTGTTTGCAGCAATGGGCAACAGAGAGGAAGGAGGCAGAGTTTCAGGGTGCAGCTATAAAAAGCCATTTCCCTTGAGAAATAGGAACCAGCCTCATGGCCCCAGATCTTTGCTTCAGATTAGCAGAGCCCTAGTACTGGTATGTCACCAACCAACAGCCAGAGGCAAAAAACTCTTCCTTGCCTCTTCGCTGGCCAAAGGCAGCCAGATACTAGCCACCTTGAGGTGTTCATGAAACACCAAAAAGGTGGGACAGGGGCTAAGGATTTCATTCCTGGTTTTATTGCCAAAACCTCTGCCTCTGCTTATCAGATGATTTTAGCTGACACAACAACTTGTAAAATCAGCAGTCTGCAGATGATCACTGAAAGGTCTCAGGTAGTCTCCTTTATCCAGTCTAAAGGTTGGCCAGCATGAAAACACATTCCTTCCTCTGGGGCATAGGGGAAGGAGGTGAGTTGATTTACTGGAATTTGCCATTATTTGTTACCTACAATTAAATGTAAATAACTTGTACATGTAGATAATGTATATCTGCATGGACATTAAATGACATCAAGGAGAGGTCTAAAACCCTTGAAGCTGGGGGATTTCATTTCCTGAATAGGTACACAGGATTGGCACGAGACAGTCAGAGGTTTGCATAAACCTAAATCTGCGTTAAGAAATCTTTCACTAAACTACTATGTTTAATTAACTTAGATTAATAGTGATTTCATGTTCAGCTATTGTCTGGATCTAAAGTTTTCCCTAATTCAGTAAACATCAACACTTACTAAAAAAAACCATTATATAAAGACCTACCTGGTGCTTTCCCCTCTGTCGCCACACAAGGAAACAGAAAAGATAACAGCAAGCACAGCGCAATAAAACACAGGACTGAGGGTTTTATCTGTGGATTTACTGTGTGCTTTTGTGAGCTTAATGAGAGTAAAGCTATCTGCACCACACAGACTCATAAATTGAAGACATTATCAGTATAAGAGCGTATCCCTTAAGCAGTTGATTTCTTGAATGTGTTCAGCTCCCATCGATTTCACTGGGAATGAAACCTTGCAACTCCTAAACCTACGCCACAAAATTCAACTTTTTAGGGAAAGTCCTTTAAAATGAGCCAAAATGGTTTTTGTTGCTGTTATTGTTAAGGAACCTTCATCTCTCCACCACAAGAATAAGCAGGACATAAATATCCAACTTAAAACTGACTCAGAGAAGAAAGATTTTATTCACCTGGCCAGTTCTCATCTTCACTCAGAAACTGGAAACCAGAAATGGTCAAAAGTGTATGGACTTTGCAAACCTCAACTGAAAACACACTGGGAGCATTTCAATTGGATTGCTAAACCATAGGGTTTAGTACATTTAAGGACATCTCTTCAAGGGACAAGAATAGTTAGGAGTAGAAGAGTGGATATGATCTTTCCTTCCATAGGTACAGAGCAGTCGCCCTCAGGACATACTTCAGTATGTCAGTCACAGCCTGAGTGCTTAGGATCCTGTGGGACTGAGTCTAAAGCTCCCACAGACCCCGGACACAGCAGAATGACAGGCGCAGGGATTTTGGACATTAGACCTTTCCTTTCAGATCTGTGACAGAGTGCAATATAAACAACAATTCTGCAGGTTCAGCTGGACAAAAGTGCTTTGAAACATAAATGAAACAATGCTCATTAAGACAAAGTTACAGCTTTAAAAGAAGAAAAAAGGAAACTGGAGGCTAAGCCCAAGGGAGAGGTGGCAGGGTTTTCACCACACCTTATTATTTTGTATTTATTATACTCCATTGTTTTGCTCTGCATGATTTTCTGTTTCCTTATTCTCAGCTTCTCTTCCCCTTGCTCCTACTCCAGTGCTACCCTCTGTGCTCCTCATTCCCTCCCTCTGTGCTCCTCAGTCCCCCACAACAGTCCTCTAATGCTTTCCCTTGGTCTCTGTTTTGGTCCTCTACTTCCTCCTGCTCTGTTAGACTTTTTTTATCCCTTTGTTCCTCCAAACCTCCTTTATGCAGACTTTTACACTCCTTTTAATACTGGTCATCACTTAGAACTATTCCTGAAAAACTTTTTAGGCTGCAGGATTACCACTGTCTGTCAGACTTTAAACATTTGGACTTGTAGAATGCAAGTGCCAAAGATGTGCTCCCTGCCTTTCTCCACACCAGCCTAAAGGAAAAGGGAAACCTGGCCACAAAACTCTGGATCAGCTTAATAATACCTGGTCAAATAAAGAAACATCTCCAAAGAGTCTACCAGATACTGAAAATCAAGGAGAGGTAAAACTGAGCTACTTATCTGCTTTTACTATTAAATGTCGAGAATTGCTCAAGAGTTGTGTTATCTCAAACACTTAATTTACACCAACTTCTTCTCTTTGTCCTCCACACAACACCTGCATTCAGCTGTGTATTAAAGTATGCACTGAGCTTTAACCTTGGGATTTAATTCAGCCAAGGCTGAACGATGTACCCTGATACACTGCTGAAGAGGGATTACCCCAACACTTAGAATCAAACGCGCTTAAGAATGCTACTCAAATTAAGGCTTCAACAACATGATCTTAAATCAGCATTTGTGTTATCTGGGTTTATACGGATGCCATTTTTGTCACATAAAATGTGCTACAAGTGTCTGTATAATGCCCAAACATGCATTTATTCTTTTCAAGCACACTCTGCAGATAAAAAATATAAAGCAAAATATCCAAGGGTGTCATGGGTTCAGCAGCAGCAGTCATTTTTCTCCTTCTTAGTAGCTGGTGCAGTGCTGTGTTTCTGGTTTTGGTCTGGGAA
>WYDI02017221.1:0-18678 GCA_009867235.2 Psittacus erithacus
CCCGAAGCTTCATACAACCATGCCATGTATTTCAGCCAGACAATGTTTGAGGTTTTTTGTGTTTGCTTTTGTTTGTTGTCTTTTTTAAATACTTCAGAAAATGTCTTCTGTGATGTGGCAGTGGCCAAGTGGACTTCCTGTTTGTTTCCTTGGCCTGCTTTATATGTATATTGCTGTGATTTTTTTTATGGTAGGATGCTGCAGCTATTTCTGCCAGTATTTCTTGTTATATTATGAATGAGAATCATGAAAGAAATGTCCCATGCCACTTCAGGTAGAAATTAAACTTTGAAATGACCCATCACAGCTCTCCTGAAAGTTTTTTCAAGTCAGAATTGTGCTATGCTTTGGAAGGAACCATTTATTTGATAAGTTCATTGATGTGTGATTAGAGAAAGCAATGTTAAAAATTCTGGCAGTCAGTCACCTGCCCACACTTGAGTGTTTTCCATGGTTCCTGCTGGATTATTCCCTTGCTGGTGTCAGGGTTAGTGCTGGGTGCCTGCAGGGAAATGAAAGGTAGAGCATGCAGTTGTTAAGTCAGTCTTTCCATAGTACCACATAGCAAATGCAGTCCTTTTGTTTCCATTTCCCGTCCTGCATGAAATCCCATCTGCCTGCATTTTCACATTGGTTTCTTGCCATGTTCCCTGTCCTTGTTTTCCTCATTGCTTTGGAGGGAAGACTTTTTCCTCCCCTTGCAAGAAAGGGTGAATACCTATTTCTAAATAGAGAATGTTTATAGATACACTACTGTTACGAGTAACTATCCTTTACCTGATTTAAACCTTTGTTTATCTTTTTTCTTTTGTGGTTTGCCTGTGAAAAAACAGGAGAGGATAAAAGGTTAATGTCTGCACTTGTCTTTTTTTCTTTTTGTACCATTGTGCATTTGTCCTTCTGGAAGGTAACATCACAGAATGTAAACTGCAGAGAACTGGCTCTCCAGGAATGTGCCTGTGAGAATTTTTTTAAAAGATTTCAGGCATCTTTAGATGCTAGGAAAATGCTAAAAATTATATTGAGAGTGTGGTGATTTTATTTTAGCTCAGATACAGATCACACCTCATGAAAGTGTCTCCACTCAATCTGCAGTAAAAACAGGATTATAATTTGGAAGTGGGGATTACATGTGGCCAAAAAAACGCAGGACATACTGGCTCCATCCAGTAGTTCTCCCAGTTATTTTAGATTCTAAAGGAAGTTGCCCTCATCTTGTGAGGAGTAGTGCTTTTGAAGTAGGCCTTTCTGTTGCAAAGTAGTCTGCTCCAGAATAGGGATGGGGAGTGGGGGCGGTTATCCAAATGAAAACCGAGCAACTCTTGAATGTTTACCCCAATTAAATATTTTTACAGGATGCTGACAGTTTTGAAAACTGAACTGGGTTTCTAGGGAGATCAGTGCCTATATAGAGCTTTTTGTTTCTTCATTGAAATATAGACAAGATTAGCAGCTGTATCTGGAGGTTGCAGAGTGTTTTGGATGAAGTAAGCCATTCCATGTTTCTTCTTAGTAGTAATGGCTCCTAAAACAGCTAACAAGAATGCTGGTGTTACTTAAAATCTCTTTTTTTTTTTTTTCCAGCAAAAGCTGAAGATAGGATAGAATAGAAGATGTGTATCAACATCTGAGGCTCTGAATTTATGCTAATTCTCTCAACCTTATATTTTTTGCAGGCTTTAAAGGTATTCCCACTGGAAAGGAAAAAGATCAAGTTTTCCTCTATTTCCTCTGGGGGTTTTGTTTTAGGTATTTTTTTTTTTTGTTAATGTGTAGCATTCATACAGGGAGAGAAGATAATTTGAACTGAGCAAGATACAAGGACTGAGTATTTTGTGTATGAGCCAGTCAGTGTGACTGTTCAGTCAAAAAGCTCTTTTAAAATTTAAACCATTGCTAGGTCCAGTTGACATAATGGTTGGTAACGTGGGGGAGGGCAAGAAACAGCTGACTACCTTTCAGCAGGAGCTGCTGTGCTTGAAGTGTGTGTAAGAGATCATTTACAAAGAAGTAGTGGATGAGTATTTACAGTTGCATCGCAAGTAACTGTAAGACAGCTGAGAGAGGTGCCTGGTTATTACCTCAAAGAGAAGAAATAATTAGTTTAAGAAAAGCCAGTATGTGAGATGAAGCTGAGTTTAGGTAGGATCCACACTGTGCAGTTTTCAGGGAAGGAGTAACTGTCCTTATTAAGAAACGCTTTGTCCTAAATACGTCTCCCAGTGAGTGCTGAGGGCTCACAGCAGTTCCTAACCTTCATAGCCTTCTGGCTAGTTCACTGTTAGGAGATCTCTGCATAAAGTGTTTTGAGTTTCATATTCTTTCTAATGTCTTGGCTTCCATACAGAAACCAAATGTTACAATTTTCCTTGTCTACACTGCTTTTAAGATTAGGTAACGGGGGAACCCTGTCGAAGTCTTTGCTTCTCAGAGCAGTCTGAAAAGCTTCTGAAATGCAGGAGCAAGGAGCTTGCGGGGGAAAGGACACCTTCTAAATGACAGCGAGAAGTAGAATCAGTACCCACTGGGATCTCAGGAAAGTGGTTTGGGATTAACTAACTGCACATAACTAATTATAACCAAAAGCAAATGGGTTAAACCTGGACTTCCCATTATTAGCATCATGAAAAGTATTAAAAATAGAATTCACAGCAAACAGGATGTCTAGTCATAAGTGTGCAGTTTCAGTTGCCCATTTTATGCAGTTGACCTTCTGTGCTGAGATCAGAGAGCAGTGAGGAGCCTCGTGACTGTGAATAAAAATCCCATTTAATCTGATCACACCAACATGGCAGCTTCTGGAGGCACTGGGTTAGACATATAAGGGTAATGTGGAGAAATGAATTAGTAACTCTAGAGAACGGTATATATGCTGCTTCTTCTCTGGGGATGACATATCCTTTCTGAAAAGCTGCAGTTTTACCTGGAATTGTGGCCAGTGGAACTATGTGTTTTCTTTTTGATACTAGTGTTGTTTTGTTGGGGTTTATTTAAATTATTTTGATTTTTCTGATACTGCATTTGGAAGTAGGTTGTTGGGAGCAGAGAGGCTTTTTCCAAGTTCCTGAACTTGTTGAACAAAATGAATTAACAAACCTGTTGTTTTGCGAGGTAGGCTGTGCTGCCCAGCTGGGAGGACATAGTGAGCGCTCAGTGCACCGTGGTAAGAGTTCACCATGACCATTTAAAGTAGAACTATTAAGAAAATTCTTTCTTCAGCCTGGTAGAGAGGCTTGCCTGCAGCTTGAAGTTTGAGCCAGGCTGCCACTGACATTTTAGCACAGGGAACAATCTGTGTTCACAGTCCCTGCCTATTGTGTGGAAGCAGATGAGAGGGTCGGGGTGGCTTGTGGGAGCTGGAGCGCACAGGGCCATTCTTATTGATGTATGCAAACACTTCTTTTTTTGTATTTGTTGTTGTGAAATGTGGTCAACTGTGCCAATGTACTTAGCTGAAATTAACCTTCTCTATTGTGTGCTTTTCTATTGTTCTGAAAACGTCCATCTCTTTCAAGGGGAGAGCAGACTGCCCTAAGCAAATCCATGAATGTAACAAAAGACAAGGAAAAAGTATCCTAGAGACTATTTTTAAGAGTTGATAATGAAAATAATGGTAACCTGGTTGCATAAAAAGGAGGCTTAAGAATAAATATTAAAAGCCCTAAAAATAAGTCTGCCCCTTTTTCAGTGTTTGGATGAAACAGACTGTTTCAAACTCGGCATATCTCAGCTTATAAACATTTTTTTCTTAGTGCTCAGCTGATTTGAGTAATTAATTTGGTATTTTTTAAGAATTCCTGAAACTGCATTTAATGACTGTGAATGTGTATGTAATTTCTGTGAATGTTATAGAAAACTGCCTTCCAGGTAAGTGTACCTGGGTAAATAAATGAAATAATAGTACTGATAGAGGCTCAGAAATTTCCCCAGACCTGTACTATGAAACAGCTGCATGTCAGCAGTAGGCAAGACATGTCTGGAAAATGAATTTGGTTGCCACAGATGGGTCTTCTGGGGAGAAAATAAGAAGGGAAGGGCGAGGAGAAGGAATTTGTATTACTTTGTATTGATCTGGGTCTCAATTCTGTGATGATTCACTAAGATGAGTAGACCTGTACATACAGTTACTCACTTTGACTCACTACCAATCTCTTAGGGTTTAGTAGTGCCCTACTTTCTGATTTTAATTTCTCTTCCTTTTAAAGGCCTAAAACATCAGAAATTCTGTTGCATATTAACATATGTATTAATGGCATACTTGAAATAGAAGTTATTTGACATACGTATTCCTGGCTTATTTCTCATTGTCTTTTTGCCAAACCATTTGTTTACTGAACCTTTGAAAAGAGAGATATAATTTTCAATTAACTAAAGGAATGTACAGCATTCAAATACCGCACCCAGCCTGCTTACAAGGGCAGTATTTTTTTTGTGCCAGCATGCCCTTGAATAGTTAAGGGGCAGGTTTTGGGTTGATGTCAGTTTATAGTGGAAAAATACAAGACTGAAGCTATTGCTTGAGAAAGCAAAATATGTAGGTGAAAGCAAAACACTGGAAGAACATACTGTACAAGAAGTATATAGCCTTCTTCAACAAATTAAATCATATTAGTGGAATGGGATTGACAAAAAGCTTTAGTCAAGTTTTGATTTCCTCTCAGACTGGGTGAAGCTTTCTGTAAGATATTATTTGTATTCTTAAAGAAGGCAGAGTATAAACCAAAGAGCATATATATATGCTTTGGTTTTGCCCCATTTTCCCCAAAAAAACAAAAAGAAATGCTGTGTTTTTAGAAATATAATTGTAATTTTTTAATTGGTTCCATTATAACTTTTGCGGTTTAAAAGAAGTGGGGTTTTTTAAAGAAATTTGATTATAATGTTCTTTTGACCCTGTTGAGAAAGCATGATTAATCCCTTTTAAGTCCTTGCCTGGTCCTTTGCAAGAGCCATGTATTTTCCTGTGCTGTCTGTGTTTTGGCAAAGTAACTAGCCTTGAGTAAACCACACAGACGTTTGGGTCTCTGATAGCAGAGGAGATATATTTAATTCTGAAAAGGTTGGTTGGTCTGCATCAAATGCATTCAACACCCACACAAGGCTTCCTTCCTCCTTCCCCACCTAATGTCCTCGACAGCTGTCCCTGAGCACTGCCTACTCCCATGGCTGGGTGTGGGCAGCGTTCCAGTGACTTCTTTTTCTCAAAAGGTATGCTAGGGGTGCAGCAGTCTTTCCTCAAGAATGTGGGGTGACATCCCATAGCTCAGATGTTGTGAAGGTTATTCGTCAAGTGTAGAAGGCAGGTCTTTAGGTGCACGAGGGGCTGGGCAAGGTCTGCATTTCTCCCTGCTTGACTCTTACTGTGTGCAAGAGCTAGCCTGTTGCAACCTCTCTTGGCTGTTTCTGCTGTGAAGCAGCCGTAGAAGTTCTCCAGAGGATGCTCTGCCAGAACTGCACAAGCATGGAGGATGTTGCAGCTCCACGCTGTGACTAGTGCTAGAAACTGGAGCTAGAAGCTTTTAAATATTTGTTTGAGTCCCCATGTTACCCATTTGTATGCTTTGAAGTGATCAGGCTGATAAACTGCATGACTTCAGGGAGGAAACTTTTAAGATAAATACCAAGAAAAAATGCCTAATACGCTCTTTGTTACATTCTGGCCCTAACTACCACTGTTTTTCCTTTCCCCTTACATCTTGGTAGTCATGAAACTGAACTTTTTTATATTTTGTGCATATCCACAGGGCAACAAAAATCTACACATACTGCATTGTCAACCAGCAATACACATTACTGATGGTAGGTTTTCATAGAATAGGTCATTAGAAGGTAGTCCTGTTTTCTGGATTGATAATAACTGGGTTATATTTTAATGGGCCACTTGGCCTGATTTAAACTCCTTCATCTTAAATGTCAGTAGATACTTATTTTTGTTATTAAATTGTGACCTTTATGAAAAAAATTAAAAAAGATAAAATCATAAAACCTAATCTCATTCAAGATTCAGCAGTTTCTGGTTTTTGCATCTGACGCTCAACCTTCACTTTTCATTTCTGTTTGTACCAGGCGTCTATACATAGGTGAACACAGCATAGACTGCTGCATGCTGTTCTGTGAAGCAGGGTACATAAAAGAGTAAAAGCAGCTTTTTTAGCCCAAACCTTATTTTGTCTTTGTTGGTCAGTTGGACGTTATAATAGTGGGCCAGTTTCAAATCTAGGCAACATAGTTCTCTTGTGACTTAACTTACCATACAGTTTCAGTCCTTAAGCAAGCTCTTCGCGTGTGATGCCCATGTCCATAGTTGTCCCCATTTAGTATATCCCAGTAGAAGGACTGGAAGTTTTGCAAACCGGGTGAAAGAAGGATTGAAGAGCTGAAATTAATGCAAGGTTTTACAGAAGTGGTCTGCACACATTTACTGTTCTGGGAATGCAGCCACTGGATTGATGTTTGCAGATCTGGGCTTTTAAATTATTTTTTGATGGTTTAAGTTCACTTTTTGAGTTCTTAGTTTAAATGTGATGTGAGGACTTGAGTAAAGCATGTCTGTCCATCAGCTGTGATAGAGCTATGCTGTCTGTTTCGAATGAAGTGGTTTTGTTTAGTCCCATGTTACGTGTAGCTTCAGAGATTCCATGCTTTATAATCCATGTAATGGACTACTTTGTGTAAGTTACAATAGTGTATTCCATGTGACAAAAGGGCACATGTACTCTTGGAGCAGACACACACTAGTTTAAACGAAATACTACTCTGTGCTTTTTCTCTTATGAAGCTGTGAACTGGTACAGACTTTTCTCTTACGAATCTCTGAACTGGTGTAACCTAATAAAGGCAATTGCATTATGCTGGGTGTAAAGTAATACAGAACTAGGTGCTCTACATCAGCTTACAGAGAAGCTCAGTAGTTTTGTGATTGTTCTTGTTTACCTACATATATGTTCATACTGTCATATTTTGACAGTGGCATGACAAATAAACTTTTGGTTTTAAAGGTCAAGGAAGGGTAATCTGAATGTCCAGATACATTAGCTAGTGTCTTATTTTTCAATTCTCCCCTCCTTGAAAATATTGAGAAATTCAGTTGCATTAATAGGAAAGTAACTGAGCTCCCCCAGTAATCCATTGTAGATTTGTATTTGTGCCTTTCAAATTAGAGTGGCTGGATTTAAGCAGTGTAAATTGTTCTGAGATCCTGTACAGCATATATAGATAGAGTGGCTGCGCCCAGCAGTTTCTGAATCTTCTTCCACAGATATACCACATCATTTAGTAATACTAGAAAGATCAGTTTAGAGAGATTAGGGCAGGATAACATAGGGTGGTTTGTCCAGCCACTGTAATGTGTACCAGCCACTGTAATGTGGCTGGACAGTATAGCTGAAGGAATAGGTACACCCAGTAACTTGGATTGCTCTTCATAGTGCTCTACAAATACGGCCAGTACCTTGCTTTCATAGAAAAACCAGTGTAACAATGAAGACAAAATGATAGGTTACCTGCAAACATTTGGGACAGCATGTATCAGATGAGACATCTGTGTGCCAGATACGCATGCATTTGGAAAGCATTTCTGCTCAGTGGTCTGCACAAGATACTTTTTATTCAAACCAGCTTTAGAGAGGTTTCTGTGGAAGATGGAGGTAACAGATGAATCATTTTCTTTCTTAACAATTCCTCCATCTCATCTGCCTTTCCTGGTTTTTAGCAAGTTTTCTCCTGCTGAGTGTTGCTGAGACAATGGCTCTGAATTCTTCTGCCTTCGTGGTTGTTTTCCCATGGTGGTTCTTACAGTGGAGGAACTTTGTGGGCATCCTGGAGATCCCCCTGGACTTTACTTTATCCAAACGAAACAGTGTAGCTCTGTGTAAACTGTGGAGGGACAACTATGGAGTTTTTGTCTCTGTGGACAACAGTGAAGTCCATGGCTCTGTGTTGTGTCCTGTGAAGCTTCCCTTCTCCTGAGTTAGAAAGTTGTGTGTAGGCATCACAGATCCCTTCTGCAAGTATCTCTGTTCACTGATAGTTCCCCACTGGGTCATTAGCCAAGATATCTTACCCAACTCTTACAGAATAAAATCAGATTCCTTTTAAAGGACCTACTTCCCCTAAAACTGCAATGCACGCTGGCATTAGTAATTTTCTTTTCTTTCATTTCTTTTTTTTTTTTTTTTTCTGAACTAGTGTAATCCCATTTATGTATTACCACTGAGTAGGTTTTAGGGTTTCTAGTGTTTTTTTCTGGTATTCATTTTCATTTTCTATTAGAAATGTTTACATTAGTTAAGTAGTATTCTCGTTATTATGCCTGGCTCACTCCAGTTATCTTCTGAGCTGCTATCAAATAATTTTCCACATTCCATATTTCTCTTTTTTCAAGGAGGATGGCACTGAATGCACAATATGGGATGTCAAGGCATGATCTTACAGCCCCTGAAGTTGCTGTCTGTGTTCAGGCTAGGCTGGATTCTTCAGCCTGAAGACCCTGTGAGGCTTAGAACTGTAAATAGTCTCAGCTGACTTAAGAAGTCACCTTAGCACCACACTGGCTTTTTTTTCCTCTCTCCCAAAGTCCATCCACTGACCTACCTCATGCTTCTCCAGTAGTACTACCAGAGAAGAGATTAGATCTGAAAATTGAATCCTCCCCCATTTCATAGCTTTGAATGACAACCACAAGTTCACTTACACAATGTTTTATCTAAATTACTGAAATAATTTTTTCTTCCCATTTACTCTTTTCCTTAATTGTTTCCTACAAGGATATATTTGCTTCAGGGACATTCCCATCTGATTTCAGAGGAGACGAAGAAAGCTGATCAGCTCGCAGGAAATTCTGTTGGTAACTGCAGGGGCTGATCTTGTGATATTGTGGTATTAATAGTTTCTGTTCAGAGATTTTACGGATGCTTTCACCTCCTAAAAAGATCAAAGATTATTTTAGTCTTGTTTCCTATCACATATGCTCACATGAAGCTAATTTCAGTGTATTTGTATTTATCCACGTTCTAGCTAGTAACCTGGTTTATTTAAATCAAGTATGACAAAGACAGATGTCAAAGACAACTAACATAGTAAACACTAGCCAGGCAGAGGAAGGAGAATCAGAAAATAATGCCATTGAAGGAGAGGTTGTGATTTGTTGGAAACAAATCTTTAGAAAAAACAAATCTTCTGTAGAAAGACCTTAGAAGTAGCTGAATAAACTTCAGGAGAGTTTACAGTCCACCACAAGACACATTCCCAGGGAAGCTTGGACTGCATGGATTCTTCAGCTTCTGGTACAACGCAGCTTTGCTACACAATGCTGTATTGTGATGGAGGGAAGCACCCTTATCTTTCTTATACAGTAGTGTCAAAGGGACACTAGGCTCTTGGGTGCACTTACAGCTAGGAATCAGGATGTGCAAGTCTGTTCTCCTTTTTGTGCTCATTATCTGAATGCCTTTAGACAAACTAATTCAGCTTTGATTCTCTGCAAATGACTCAGCGTAATACTTGAGTTCACTACAAATGTCTGCAATGCCTGTTTCAGTAGTTATTACAAAGAACACCTGGAGTGGTGATAAACAGTCTATGATCTGTAGACCTCTGCTCCTGAATAGGCTGGTTGTCCATTCATTGCTGGCTTTATCTTCTAGCTTCAAAGACTGCCTATTCATCCTTTCCTGTATGTTATAATAGCTTTGTCAGGAATTATACACATGAGCACAAAAGTAAAGAACTTTGAAAAAACATGAGTATTGAACATGAGTTCAAAACTGCTTGGTGTTGCTGCTGTTTGTATTGCGCCAGTGCCTTATGTAGTATGCCCTTACCACATGTAAAGCTGTGTAAGGGGAAAATAAAATAGTTTTATCTGTTATAATGTTAGCAACTTGAGGCTCTTGTTTCAGTGCAGTGTTTCATGAACAAGACTTCCTGGCCACCTGTTTTACCTCAAATAGGGTAATACAATGTGATCAGGCAAAGCCATATGTGATATTGCAAATGTAAAGGTACTGAATACATTCTGATAAGGTCCTTAGATTAATTGAGGATCTGGGGCTAGCTGTTGAAATATCTTGCAAGAAGATTGAAGGGAATGCAAAATCTGCTCTAAGTATGTTCTTAGTTTTTATTTGTGAATAAAATTTTAAGAAAAGTCAGATCAGGTGGTGTGGGGGGTATTCTTTCAGCATTGTGAAAATAGGTGTTTAAGTCTGGGTGGTTTGTCTTCCATTTTCTCTAAGTTATACTGAATGTGGATTCATTTAGGCTGAATCAGTGTTGAGCTCCACCCAGGTTATGCAGTCATTATTAAACTTACGCCATCTCCAAAGCTGGGCTAAGACTCCTGAGCCCGTTTTGAAGCACACTGCTTGGCCTCTCCCACAGAGCGCATGTAAATAATATTATTAACTAGAGAAGCTTTTTTTTGACTGTGTTACACGTTATTTTAAACCAGGTGGAAAATCCTCCTGGCTTGTTTAGGTACATTTCTCATAGTATAAACTAGATCAGGAAGAAGATGTTATGCCTGTTATTCTTACCCAGTCCTTTCATTTTCTGAGGATCTGATTGGCATAGGGAACATGACAAAGATTTGGGTTGCAGTCACCATCTGGCCCTTTGTTTGGCCCTCTGTTGGCCTTTTTCTTTTGTTCTATTTCTTACTTTTTGTTTCTCTGCCTCTCTCCCAGCTGGGTGGGGGACCTATCCTAATATCCTTCTCCCTTGTAATATGTCCATAAGATGTGAAGAATGGCTGCTTTAAATCAATTCTTACATTCATCACAGCAGCACCCTGTAGTGATGTCAGCTGGCAGATTCTGAGTGCAGTATGTTTTATTGCCTTGCAGGCCAAGAGGTCGTGCAATGGTGGTGATCTTTGTTACTCTTATTTTCCTCCCAGTGTACAGCATCAGCTGTCTCCCAGCTGATGAAGGAGAGTCCTTCAAAGACAAGGCAGAGCTTTCTAAAATCAGTGGGGAGAAAAGAAAAAATGGGGCCATAGATGACTCCCTTTCTTGCAAATGAAGGAAAACAGTGCCTTTGCAGGAGTACAGGAGAACCTTAGTAATGTGTGATGCTGTGGTAGAGTAGTTGCATCTGTTGTAGAGAGCTGTTGCATGTAGTGGTATATACATCACACATCAGAATATTTCTAGCTTTGACTGTGTAATTTGCCAAATGTAATGGAGTTTTCCATTTCAGAAAAGAATGGTGTGCAATAGTTTCTAAAAGTAAGATGCATAGAAGGAAATCGGTCTTGGACCTAAATTTTAAAATGATCACATTTATTTACTCAGTTACTACAGTATCTGATTGACTATCCAGAGGATAGAGTATGATCTTTGACATGGATTGTGAGGCAAGCCTGATCCATCTAGCTGAGAGAACCATTGGATAAATGCAAAGTATAACAAATGACATTTTATTTGGTGTCTGTAAAATGCTATGATCAGACATTAATTTCTGATTTTAAAAATGAACAATGTGTTTGCTGTTGAGAAGTGTATATGCCCATCCTCACTCTGCTTTTCTGAGTAGTGCTGAAAGTTTGTATTAATCAGATCTGATGATTTTTTTTTTCTTCAAAGTAATGCATCTGATACAAAAGTGTCTGTCTTGTGTGAATTTCTTTTTGATTGGACAATGAAACCATTTCACTCAAAATACAAGTTTTAAGAATGGAAATGTTGATATAGTCCTTTCTTAATATCTATAAAATTTCAACAGAAAAAATGAAATGTTACCATGCCTATTAAGAATTTTCATGGCACACACCTTTGTGCATTGAGCCCAGTTCAGTATGCCTTAAGCATGGTGGTTTTGGATTGATGCCTATTTTATAACCAGTGTTAACAAATGTATATTTAGGTAGTATTGCTCAGCCTGACACCAATAGCAGTGAGATTGATGCTTCCTTTTTGTTTTCAGGTAATCCAAAGTCCTTCACACACTGATCGTTTGTGCAGTGTTCTTAATTCTTGTGTTGGGAGGAGCTGTAACCAGTGTAGAACAGAGCCTATAGAGTACCTCAGTGCAGCATAGCAGCGTAACATTTTCCACTGTGCAGTAGTGATTTCCTAAGAAGGAAGAGAAGGCAGAAAATACAGATGTCCATCGATTTATTAATAGGGCTTTAAAAAGTGTCTGCTGTGTCCATTTTCCAAGGAATCTTTATTTCAGCACGGGAAGGGATTGAGGGCTTAGGTTTAAATTAAGTAGAGCCCTGAGCATTTTAACACAGAAAATTAATAATTTCAGGAAGACAGGTAAATATTTAGATATACTCAATGTTCACAGCATCTCTTGAGCTCAGGTACATAGTATCTTGAAATAAAATGTGCTTATAATGGTCTTGTCATTATCCCTTTATCTCTCCTGCAAAAAATGGCCATTGTTAATTTTTAATTCCTTTCATGATTCTTTGGCTTTCCTGGGAGTTTTTTTTGGCATCTAAGCTAACTCTCTACTTCTTCTGTGTAAAGATCCAGAATCTGACTAAAGAGACTGTGCTGTGGTCTGAAGGTTAACTGATGCATTTAGACAACAATAACTCTTTATTTTACCCTGAAGCAGTTCTTTAGTTGTGTACCAGAACTTCACAGTCCAGTTGCAAGATCTCAGTCTTTGATGTTCAGACTTAAAAACTTAGTACAGACATCACTTCAACTGTGATCAGCAGCCAGCCAGCTCTGTGGTAGGATTTGGCATGAGCACAGCAGAACAGCATTGCTGCAGCATGCGTAAAATGTGTGTCAACAATGTTCACCCTTTAAGTTGGGACGTAAATAAAGCTCTACTTAATTCTTACTGTAGGGAGGTTTAGAGAAACAGTATGGTGTTACTCTGCTGATGTATGGCAGGGATATGTTTTGTGTTGTAAACCTTGCAACAGAAACCTGTGAGAAAACCACCAAAACTTCTGCTAAATAAGTTGGTTCAGGACTTGTGATTTTAGATGGAATTTGCCAGGTAGGGTGGAGGAATGACAATGGGTGGAAACACATCATGAAATAAATGATACTTTGATCCAGTGTGCTAGTGTCTCAGACAGGATGATGCAATAGCTTTCCCATGGCCTTAGTTTATGCCTAACTGGAGTGAAGCAGTGGTGTTCGCAGTAGTGATATTCAGAGGACTATAGGAAATCTGTGTGCCGACAGCACTCAACTGTGCTATTTGGGGACTTTCTCCTGAGAGGTGCATGGTAAACCTCACCATCTTCCACACAGATTTGGTAGAATCAGTTTTTCCCATGCCTAGGTGAGGGTTCATGGCAGCAGCACCATATGAATCACCACTGTCCCTACTCATTTTCGCTGTAGGTTTCATTAAAGCAGGGGAAACCAAAAAGCGGTACATTTGTGTTTCTGGGAGAAGGGTTTTGTTTTCTTACTTAAAAATGTAATGATATTTTCTTGCTTCAGTTTCTTTTTTTTTCTTTTTTTTTTTAATTAAAAACCAGCAAAAAACAAAACCCCCAAAACTGAACAAAAAGACCCCGTTAAACTATCCCAATAGAGCACTTTAACATCAGAGTGCTTAGTTGTTTCAGCACATAAGGTCTGTGCTGAAACATTGGGTTCACTCTTGATCAAAGGTTGTTCAACAGATTGTTTTAATTCATTTGTTTCTGATGTACTTTTCTACCACAACAAAATGTGTGAGATACTCTGTGAAATGGAGAGTCACTGAATAGTGATGCCATCCAGAAATGTATCTTAATTGCAGGTGAACCATTTGCAAGCTTTTTTTAATGAGATAATGTCTGAAGGGTGAAAGGAAAAAAGTGTAATTTTATTACTGATTCCTAGAAATTGAAAAAAAGGCTGAGTTTTTTTATATTTAATTTTTCATGTAGAATAGATACTATATTTTTATAGCTTATGTTCCTTTGTCCCATAATCTGAACAGTGCAATACTACCTGCTGTATTCTATAGCTGTTTCTTTCTCATATGTAATATGTTGTGGTTTGGCTAGTGCATATTATTTCAAACCTCATATTGCATAGGGAATGTCTGTAAAAGAGGGTGTGGAAAATGTGCTTTTAATGCTAGCGTATTCAGAATTAAGCATTGGGGAGCGCTCCTGTCCAGAGCTTGACTGCTGAGCAGTGTTTCATAGCTCCAGCTCTGTTTTCATGTCAAAGTATGAAGACCTAATCCTGAATTATTTCCTTGTTCCTCTGTATGCTACTGACACATGATGAAGTTTCATGACAACAACTCTAGTATCGGAAACGATTTTGGGAAACAACTTCCAGTTCATTCCATACTTTAGAGTTCTTCTTATTCCAACTGCAGGAGCCCCTTCAATTTGGTCTCTTTCCCCTCTGTCAGGGAAAAAAAAAAAAAAAGTCATCTGTGTCCCTCAGTGTTATTTGGGCTGTTGGAAACCACCAGGGTTCTCCTGAGCCGCTATACTCTTTCTTTATTAATGGGGTGGGGAGGGGAACTGCTGAAGCTAATTGCACTGGAACTTGATAGAAACCTAAATGGTTCTCTGTCTTCTTCAGCTGATACTATGCAGTATTTACTTCTGACTGTTCCAGTGGCAGGTGAATAGAACTTCTGTAAAATGGCTTTCTGCTTAAAAACAGGGGTTTGATTTTGATGGGGTAGGGTGTTGCATCTGAAATTCTACCTTATGAAGAGAGGTGGCCTGAGGCAGCTGGCAGTAGAGCCTCTTAAATCTGGAGAGGTTGGTTGATTGCAGGTTGACACTAGAAATTACCATCTCTTTGCTCTTGAATGTCCCTTGTTAAATGAGCTTTGTGGTCACTTGACTGCATCAAAACTTGTTTTTTTAGTGAAATACAGTACCTAGTTTATGCACAGTTGTTGACCTAAACAGACTTGTTTCTTGTTGGTTTTGCTGCTGTGGACTGTTCAGACTGATGAGAGGAGGAGCATAGTTTACTTTGATCATGAATCTTCCTATTCTAGTTTCAAAGTCTGAAATTGGTGTAAGTTTAGAACTTGATTGTTTTGGTGCTCTAAGTATGACCCTGTCTCAGTCATCATGTCCAGGCGGTGTTTTGCCATAAAACTGAAAAGTTGTCAGGTGGGGCCTTCTGCTTTGTTAGGTAGTTGAGTGCGAGAACTTCAAATACTGTAATTTTATTTTGTTTTAGAAACAAAAAGGAAAGGAATGGATTTATCAGCTTTCAGAAATACTTCAGAAAATTTTATACTGTGGGAAGATGTGAATTCTTTACTTCTAAATTATTTAAAGTTCATCTGTTTTTCCTTAACTCTTGATCCTTTACATACATAGTGAATCATGCATCAAAATAAAATTACTAGTGTGTTTCATTTGCATTAACAGAAACTCATTTTTTTGTTAAACCAGCTGTTTTAGGCGACGTGAACTCTACCATGTACTGTGTCCATTTTTAAAAGGAAAGCAGACACCATTTATAGTAGATGCTGCTATAGAATTGGTACTTGTGCCCAGCCAGAACATCCAGAGCTTGATTGTCCTCTGGTAGTATGGCTGTCACTGAGAGATGGCAACATAAATGGAAGGTGTAACTCTGTGTGTTTGTGTTGGCCTCATGACGTGGAAAGTTATCCCTTCAAGAGTAGGTTGCAGCATCTGGACCATTTCATACTGACCATTTAGACTGGTCAGTATGAAAATACGTATTACCTCTCCATTATACTGTGTCAAAGTGCCAACTGCAATGAGCCAGACCCCTGCTTTTTTTATTGCTGATTCAAACAAATAGTAGTTGCTGTTAGCAACTGAATGAGACAACCAGATTTAAGAAGAATTATAAGGTTTCCATAATAAGCTTCTAAGTTTTTCAGCGGGCTTAGTAGCTTACCGTGTTTCTTTTTGTCTCTCCCCACCATGTAATCATGAGGCTACAATCTATTTCTAGCCGCTTTCAAAAGGTATTAAAAATTATGCTTCTAGCTTGTAACCAGGATTTATTTAAGGAAAAGTAAATGAGAGGCAAAATTGCCTTCTTGTGTAAAGTCTCTTTGTTTCTACTCTTTTCTTTCAAGCTTCTCACTAAAGCTGTTAAGTGCCCTGGCAAGGCCAGGAGGCAACTTTGAAATAGATGCAGTTATGCAGAGGCATTCCTGAGTATTCTAAAATATCTCATTTTGCTCTTTATTTGCTTATATTTTTAAGCGTCATTTTTTAAAGTCCTGCAGTGTTGCCATCAGAATATCAGAATTGCAGCACCAAACTGTGAGGTGTGGACATTCCTGAAAAATGATTCTCAGCCATTGTGAGACCGTTGTGCTGAGGAGTAAATTCGTATTTCAGAGATTCAAACAAATATCATTGGTTTCAATATCATATATATTTCATTAAAAGCAAGTTATACAACAAAGATTATTCTTACTGTGTTGCAAAATAACTGAACACTGCAGTTATTTTTCTTTACAGATTTCAAGTTAAAACAGTTAGGCTGAGGAGAACACCCAATATTGAAATACCTAACACCCATGTAAAAAGTAATATTTCTGTACTGTCGACTATTATTGACCATATTTGGATATATCAATTAATTTCTGAACCTACAATCTCTTAAATAATTATTTTTGCCAAATGTGCCGTGTATTTTGAGGCATACTTGAGTGACGTAGCATTTGGTTTTTATTTGACAAGAGGTATAATTTCTTATGATTTGAATGATTTATAAATGTAGTTTTTGTTTGGTTGTCTTTATGCAGAGATAATAGGTATGTACAACTGTGACGTGAAAGGACTGTAGAAAGGAGCGACTACTTCTAAAGAACTTGCACTGATTTTGTATGCTATGTAGTCGTAACTCGCATCCAGGTGCAGAAGTAACAGGAAGGGTGACTGAGCCTGCCTGAGCTAGTAGAAATAGGGGCTTTGTTTCATATATTCTGGGATTATTTGGTTGCTAAATTAATACCTACTTCTCTGGCTGCTGACTCATATGACTGGACTCATTAGTCATAGAACTAATGCAGAAAGAGCTGCTCTTGAGCCCATTTTCAGCAAGTTAATGTGGCCTTACCATGCTGACTGTGCTTTCTATTTCTGCTAAATATCCTACTGCAACAAAAGGGAGCTAAAAAGGGGTAGTCAGTGGACCAGCCAGGGGATTCAATAGCCCTTGAAACCCAGCTATGTGATAGGCATGTATTAAATATAACTCTGATGGAAATAGGGTTAAGAGCACTCTAAGGATCTGATCACTTAGATATGTGCTTCTTTTACCCATTTGAACAGTGAATGTTTGTTTCATAATTTTCATACTTTTAGTCCTTTGCTTATAGTGCAAAGAATAGAGTTATACAACGCTAAGTATGTTTCAACCTTATGTGTTCTTTCAGAAGCTCAGAGTGTCCTCGCTACCTGTATTTGAATCTGTTTGCTGCCAGCTTGCATCATAACAGGCCTAATGAACTCTTGCGACCTATTTGTGTGGCTGTTAGGCCAAACCACAGCAAGCAGGAGCAGCCACAGGCCTTAATTTCTGTGGCATGATCCAGTGACACTTAAGATTTGGTTTTAAACTTATAATTAGGCTCAATGCTTTGCCCAAAATGTCAACACCCTGCGCCAGATCTGTGTCTCTTGGAGGGAGATGCCTTGTGGGCTGTGGGCAGAGATGCGGGCTGTGCTGGTCTGCAGAGGTTCTCTTGGAAACAGGCCTCTGAGAGCTGAAGCCTTTGCTTTTGCCAGAATAATACAGCGCAAGGAAAAAGTCTTCCTGTATATTTCCATCTTGCAGAAGGTTTCTGTGGCTCTGTGTTGTCTTTGAAATAAAATGCTTTTACTTTTACGTAAAGCGACATGATAGGGCTTTCCTTTGAGCAGATGTTGGGATTATTGTTGTTTACTTTCTGGAAAAGGAAGCTTCTGTTTACTTCAGGTGTTACAGAGCCTGATACAGTTTCAGCGTTACAGTTTCAGCGTTGAGAGAGAGCTGTGTCAATAGAAGCAGTGGTATAATTTTATAGGCACAGCATGTAATGTCACCACAGTGAGGCTGCCTTTTATATAGCTCCTTTGATCTTGTCTGTATTTTGGACTGGCCAGAAATGTTTCATTTACAGTGATGGCCAGATGAATGATCTGAAAAATGATGTGATTGTCATGGGATTAAATTGTAGACTGAGACTAGCAATGAATTAATTGTGGATGTGTCACTTGCAAATAAAGTTATTTCTCTGAAAATACACTTGAAAGCAGGAAGGATATTATGTGTTTACCTCAGTAGCATGAATTTGGATAGCTGTCTAAATCAGAGATCAGGAATTGTTGGGGCTGGGGATCACACTGGAAACTGTTGTAGCATGCCTCTGTAAAAACACAGTGTTCAGTTCTGCCTTGTTAAGCGTGTTTTTGTGGTAATAAGATTATCTACACCAAGACCAATGTTTACTTTCCCTGATAAATACAAAGTATGTAGTATTTCCAGGAAGGCACAGGTTAAAAAGGTACTTGGATATCTTGTTTGCTGTGTAATAAAGAGAGGAAATAATTTAGTTCATTTCACTTGCAGAAGTATTTTCCGTGAATGAGTATAGTCTCTGAATTTTCAGACATTAGGTAATAGTATATTTTCCTGTTTGTTTTGGGGGTTGGGGTTAAGGTGTAATTTACCGGGAGATGTCAGGTTTTACTGAAACTTTAATTTATTTCTAGGAGCACAGCCAGCTTCATTTTACAGTACTTCCTGAACTGTG
>WYDI02017221.1:18778-32069 GCA_009867235.2 Psittacus erithacus
AGTTGTTGCTCTTGATCTCACAGTTTCAGCATGTCGTACCTTACTTACAGCCGGTATTTGCTGTGTTAGTGTTTATCGTCTGGGGGCCTTGGGCTAAGATTCTTGTTTCATTGTACTTTATGGTAATGACTTCTAATACAATAGAATTATTGATCATGAAACTGATCTGGTTTTTGTTCCCAGTGTGGTCACCACCTCTATACTTTGGGAGCTATATAATAGAAGTGTTTAGCAAGTTCGCATCTTTTTTCCCCTCCTCAGGTGGTCAGCCTGTGAGGGAGACATTCCCACACACCTTAGTGACAAATACAGCAGCTACTCAAACTCTGACTACAACAGATAGCACAGCTACTCCATCTCCAAGCACGGCAGCTACACCAACCCCAGTGACAAGTACAGCAGCTACTCAAACTCCAAATGCAGCAGACAGCGCAGCTACTCCAGCTGCAAGCACAGCAGCTACACCAGCCCTAGTGACAAGTACAGCAGCATCATTTGAAAGTTCTGAAGGTTTTGAATAGCCTTTGGGTACCCTTGAGACCTGCCTGCCGATTGTGATGAGGATCACCATGTTGGCACACATACAGAGTGTGTTTTATCCACAACCATTTCATTTGATCTTAAAAGTTAAACGAAGTTGGGTTTGGGTCTTGTCTAGGATTAGACGATGATATAGGAGGACCAAGAGATTTTCCCCGAGGCTGGACAGCCATGAGTGGCAGGCTGTGTGGGACAGTATGGGCAAGTATCTAGGCCAGTGAGCCCTTCCAGTGCTTTGGAAGCATTGGAGATGGAAGGCAGCTGTATGGAGTCCCTGATGACAAGTTGCAGAAACTGCTGAAGGGAAGGGTGAAATATTTTGAGCTTGGTGGGCTCATGTTGACACCTCAGGCCATCAGGGTAGAGATGCAACATACAGATGGGACTCATGATAGAGGGGTAGACTTAGCAATGGACACTATTGCCCAGGTTATTCACGAGTGTGAAACGTGCTGCAATTAAGCAAGCTAAATGGTTAAAGCCTCTGTGGTATGAAGAACGATGGCTGAAGTACAAATATGGGGAGGCCTGGCAGACTGACTATATCACACTCTCTCCTGCCTCTTTATTCTCCTGAATAAAACTTACAGGAAGCAGTGGTCATCATTGAATTGCTTACCATTGCTTTCAAGAAAAAAAATTGTTGATATGTCTTTGTGTACTTCATTTATACATAACTTTTCAGTATCTTTTTGATAGCGAGTACTTAGGGGTATTAGTAAAATTGATCCATCTTTGTGGGGTTTCATTTTTATGCAGCTATTGTTAACAATATATTGTTCACAGAAAACTTCCAAGATGTTCAGATGTTTTTAAAGAGGATACATGATCTCTGAAATACAAAAATGTATGAATTAAAAAAAAAAATTACAGAATTTAGAACATAAATATGATTTCATAGGAGACTATACTTGTCCTAAGATTCTTGGCTTCATTTTGATCATTAAAAGCAGCATAGGTTGTGGTAATATGCCTTCATGTCTTAATGCTAGTTGGACCCACTCAAGAAGAAAAATAACTTTCATACCTAAGAAATATTAAAAATTAAAAGGGTGAAATGAATCAGATGTTGTGTTCAGGAAACACACATGTTGCCAGCAGGTCAGCGGAGGTGATCCTTACCCTCTGCTCAGCACTGGTAAGGCCGCAGCTGGAGTCCTGTGTCCAGTTTAGGGCTCCCCAGTACAGGAGAGACATGGACAGACTGGACATAGTTCAACAAAGGGCTAGTAAGATGAGTAAGGGCTGGAGCATCAATCCTACTAGGAAAGTCTGGGAGAGATGGGACTGTTCAACCTGGAGAAGGCTCCGGGGGATCTAATTAATGAGTGTAAACACCTGAAGGGGGAGAGCACAGAGAGGACAGAGCCAGATGGTTTCACTGTGAGGGTGGCTGAGCACTAGCACAGTTTGCCCAGAAAGGTCATGAAGTCTCCATCCTTGGAGATACTAAAAAAATCATCTAGACCCAGTCCTGGGCCACTAGCTTTTACGTTTGAGAAGGAGGTTCAGACAAAATGATCTCCAGCAGTCTCTTCCTAACTCATCCATTTTGTGATTCTATGAAAAGAGCACCAATTATGCAGTAGAGAATCATAGAATCACAGACTTGTTTGCATTGAAAGACACCTTAAAGCTCATTTACTTCCACCCCCTGCCATGGGCAGGGACACCTTCCACTAGATCAGGTTGCTCCAAGCTCTGTCCAACCTGGCCTTCCCTCTTTCTTACTTACTTGTACAGTGATGTTATCTGGTGGTACCTCAGCTTGGTGTCTGACAGAGCCTGTAGCTCCTGAAGAGAGTTGCAGAAGTTATCTAGAGTCTGCTGGAAGTTATTTTGGGATTCATTGATTATGCTCAACTGACGCTCTGGAAGAGCTGACAGAGAATGTAATCTTGACTTTCTGGACTTAGTACGCATGTCCACCTAAGCAAACCCTGAAGGTATACCAGGCATATCAGTGAAACGTACCCAGGCTCTTCTGAGATGTATATTGTCATACAGTCATAGAATCGTGGAATGGTGTGTGTTGGAAAAGACCTTACAAACCATCTAGTTGCAACATCCTGCCATGGGCAGGGATGCCTTCCACTAGACTTGGGCAAGTTGCTCCAAGCCCCATCCAGCCTGGCCTTGAGCACTTCCCGGCATTGACTCTAAGCTTATTTAACAGAGCTGACCTGACAAACAGAAGGGATGGGTAAGTTACACCCTCTTAATAGGAATAGCAGTGACCACATACTTTCTAGACATACTGACTCCCAAGATGTCCCTTGGGCTGCTTCATTGTGCGTCATCTCTAGAGTAGGTCAGTGGCTGTAAAGCACATACTGATCTCCAGGGAGTTCACAGAAAACCCTGATCTCGCATGCTGTCGACAGCTCTTTTTAACTACTCCATATCCTTCAAGTCATCGTCTGATATGCGTAATTTGACTCTTTTTCAGGAATAGCTCTTATAAATAATTATAGCTTTAGTAAATGGAAAGGATAAGGAGAGACAGGACAATTAAAAAAAATGAGAGGAAAGAGCATTTGGGTTCAGTGTGAAAGTGACATAATTTCTAACAACTTGAGGAGGAATAGTTATCTTGCCTTTAAGGCTTGTTAATTTATTTTTAAAATATATTTCTGAAAAGTTAATTTGTGGTTTCAGGAGCTAAGTATAGAAAGTTGCATAATGGCTTTTTAGGCTTTGGTGACTTAAAAGTGATCATAAATGAATATAACATGCATGGAGTTTTTTAAAATATAATTTGTTCCATTGCAACAGTTTTAATCTCTCCCAACAGTGATTAGGCTAACCCATAACATGCATACTTTTAAGGTGCAAACATTATATTCCTTAAGATATGGTGAAGAGATAAGAACCAACAGAACCCAATGCATCCTATCAAGGTTACTCTGATAACAGAGTTAATGAATTTGTGATTTGGAGAGCATATCCTCCTTCAAAAATGCTTGTTTTTGAAATTTCACTCGTGGACATTCAGGGTGTCTCTTATGTTTATCAATAGCAATTTTTTTCTTTTTTTTTTCCATCAGGTGCTTCATTCCAAATGCCTACGCTGCGCTTTTCACTGCTGCTCTGGTGCCATTAATGTGCTTGGTAGTGGTTTTTGTGGTGTTCATCCATGCCTACCAGGTGACCCCACAATGGAAAGCGTATGATGATATTTTCAGAGGAAGAACAAATGCTGCAGGTATGACTGGTTGGCTACTCTTATGCAGACAAGTTAGACTTTCAGGACGGTACTGACTGTTCTCACCAATTCAGAAAACACCACTAGAAACCGCAGTTCAATAGGAGCCTACACACTTGTTTAATATTAGGCATCACCTTTGAGGCCTGTGAAAGTACTTTAATGATGAAAGTTATGCAGATTCTTAACTGTCTTAGGAGGATGAAAATGTGTTAAACCTAAACCAAGAAGTCATTATCACTGGTTATGTCTAGTCTAGTGAAGAGAAGAGTGTTAACATACAACACAACCTTGCTTGGAGCATTGTGTCCTGGTTTTGGTGGGGGTACTGAACAACCCTGTCCCAGGGGGGCTCTGGAGGGTCAGGAGCAGCAATTGCTTGCATGTGTGGCAGCAATATGAACACACGCTATGCTCCTTTGCTTGTCCTAGGGGGATTGGCACAGCTCCAGGTGGTGGTGTTCCTGGTGGCTGCTCATTCATGTGCAGGCTGTGTGTTGAAGTATTTTGAGTTAATGGCTCTGTTTTGAAATGTCCCAGCACCACACACAACTGAAACATGCTTGAGAAGAAAAGATCTGTCTTGTGCAAAACAGGAAATATTGGTCGGTCTCCTCTGTCAGAATAATTTCAAGTACAATAATGTCCCCAAAATAAAGTTGCAGCAGTTTAGACCAATAGCATAATAGTAGGACACTCTGTGTGAAGCACAGAATATTTCTTTTGTTTTCATGGTGTTTTGGAAAAAAATCTGAGTTTTATAAACAAGTGCAAGTATTTTTATGAGGGTTATAGAATCATATTTCTTTATGAGAAAATATATTGTGATAATGTATGAGAATATATTATGAAAATATATTTATGAGAAATATATTCCTTTATGAGCAAATGAAAGTAAATGTCATCTGGATAGCTCTTAAAAGTATTAATTTCTATATTAGTGACAATATGTCATCTTGACTAAGAGCTGTATGAATTCGAATAAGGTCTGATAAACACATCTTTTAAGTATGATCCCCAAGACCTTAATTGGACTTTACTCTTTCATATCTCTCTGGTATAAAAGGGACTGCCTGGAGCAATCACAAAGGTAGCTCCTTATTCAGCCTTGATAATACAGTTTATTTATTTATAAATAACATTTTGGTTTAGTCTCTTTAAGAACTGGGATTCCATATTCATATGTTAAAGGTTAAGTTTAGTCTCAGAGCAGTTAAACCAACAAAAGAAAAGTACTGAATGTTGAAACAGTACCATAAGTAAAGTCGGCATGCAAAACAGCAGAAAGTACTAATAAGAGTTCTAGCTACATGACATAAAGATATGAAATAATAGGGTTGAAGCAAAACTTTAACATAGGGTTCAGAGTGTTTTCTTTCTCTGGTAGAGTCCAGGCATGGTATAGATAATGCAGAAGGAAAAATAAATATATCAGGGTTCTGTAAAATGTCAGTAATAGTTTTGTGTTGTTTTTTTTAAAAAAAAGCAGCTTGTAACTTTTACTACTTGTGCACCTGCATGGCAAACTGGAGTTTTGCTAGGAGGAAGCTTTTGCAAGCGCAAATGCAAATATATTGTGCTTTGTGGGTGAGAGCAAGTTGGGGAGAGGCTGGTTTAGAGATGAAGAAGAACTGTGTGCTGAGGTTTACAGTGCTTGGGGTTATATGAGGACTGTCTGTGTAGCTCTGTTTATAGGGTAAGCTTCTGGAAAAAAAGCTGGTGTTTTATGTAGTTTTTAGTGTTGCCTCTAATTACACAGCGTGGTACTAACTGCTAACTACAGGCCTTTGACTTTCTGACTGAATATTTCACTCCCGAAATTTGAGATGGTGGTAGTACATTTGCATTATTTTTAATGTTTTATTGATATATTGTGCTTTTAAAGACATATTCAAAGGAATTTGCAGTGGTAAAACCTATTACTATTTTTAAATTTTGAATCTTTACTAGTTGGAAAGTTTGAATGCTAGCATATGACCCCCTTTTTGGAGAAATTCTCTCCACTGACTCCATGTTCTTACAAGCTCAGTGGGACCTGCTTTTGTTTTGGTAGCGTTATTGCAGCAGCCTCAGAGAATGCTGTGGGAAACGTCGTCTTTCGTAACAGCAAAGTTGCTTGCAGTCATGGCATGATGATATCTTGCATTTGCAACAGGGGGGATCACACCCACAGTGAGTTCTGGCTTCAGTGCCACTTAAAAGATCCTATGGGGTAGGGAAGTCTTTTGGCAGTATTGCCTCCAGAAGTTGCACAGGCACCCATTATTTTGTGGTTTTGTTATGGTAATGAATATGCCAGGGTTTCTCTGTTTCATCCAAAACTAGAAGAAAGATGGATCTACCAATCAACAGTTATCTATGTTTAGTGACTTACTTCTCTGGCTGTCATCTGCATATTGATTTATTTCCTGTTCAGTCACTCTCAACAATGAACTCCTACATCAAGAAAAACCTTTCCCAGCCTCCAGCCTGAGGTTCAGTGCCCAAACCTTCCCCACTTTGATCAGCACAGTATGTAATGAAAAAAAAACCCCAAATCACTGCTTTGGAAAGCTGTCTACTCTCCTTTAGTTGCCCTTTCCTGAAAAAGACTAAAATTCCAGCTGAATGACACTGTAAACAATTCTGACATATCAAATATAGAGAGGTGAAACATAGACAAAAATATTTTTAAATAAGCTCTTGCTAGTTACTGTGGATACCTGTTTGTTTAAATTCCAGGGTGCAGAGACTTTTGCAGGAAAGAAAATGTGGCTTTTTTGAATATTTGAACTAGTACTAACTCCCTTTCTGGGAAAGCTATCTTTTTACTGGCCCATCCCAGGTTCTCACCGATATCACATCCCCTGCCATGCACCAGCCTCTGGAAAAATTGAATGGTACAATGGGCTGTTAAAAACTATGCTGAGAGCAATGGGTGGTGGGACTTTCAAACACTGAGATACACATTTTACCATCTCTGACCCCAAAGGCAAAGAAGGAAGAGTAGTACATCTTATCCTGCTGTTGGACCACATGGCTCAGACTGGTGACTTGTGCCTGTCATCCTGGCATAAGGTGCCAGGGCTGCATTCTGGCACCCTCCAAGTCTTTGTAAGGGTATCACATCCCCTACCATGCACCAGCCGCTGGGAAAATTGAACAGTACAATGGGCTGTTAAAAACACTGAAAGCAATGGGTGGTGGGACTTTCAAACGTTGGGATGCACATTTACACATGCGGTCCAGGAGGCTGCGGCTGTGTCTGGCACTGGTAACAATGCAGGGAAGCAGAGTGGTGGTGGCCAGAATGGGCAAAGCAGCAGCGCAAGTAACACGGCCCTACCATCTGCCACGGACTGATCCAGACTGCACTGGAACAGGGGCAAGCTCCAGTAAAAAGATAGCAGTGTGATACAGATGACCCCATATGGATTCTTCAATAATTCATGCAAAACATTACTGAAAGCTGCCAATAAAAATAAAACAGCAAGGTCATTGGCTTGCATATTACCATATTACCATAAAACAGAAAAAGGGGGTGGATATGCTGATCTGAAAGAAAAAAAAAAATGGTATCTGGCTTCTGAGTGTACATTCTTTTGGTCATTTCATAGATTGTAGGAAAGCCCTCTTATACTATAACTGGTAATGCTGATTTGTGATCTCTACTTGAGGAAGGCTCTTACTAGCTTTAATAGAAATTTAGTAGGCGCAGAAACAGTAAAGGTTATACTCATTTGTAGAGTATACAGTTGTTTTGTTGGTTTGTTTGTTGGGGTTTTTTTTAAATAAATCAAATATGTAAGTGGCTAAGTTAAAAATAAGGTAAAATTTTTTTCTTACCCTCTTTTTTTGCTGTTGTTGACTCTGAAACTTACCTTGCAAAGAAGGTTCATCATGAACTATCCAGAATCACAGAATCCTAGAATGATTTGGGTTGAAAGAGACCCTTAAAGCACATCTAGTTCCAGCCCTGCTGCCAAGGGCAGGGGCACTTTCCACTAGACCAGGTTGCTCAAAGCACAGAAACAGTCTTTATACCTCCTTGACCCAGATCAAAGGTACCTCGTGTACTTGAGGTTTATTTCAACTTATTCCCGTTTTCTCTCCTCCTCCCACCATACAGCACTTTGAATAGCTCAGTGCACTGCCAGTGATGATTTGGACAAACAGTTAAATGTCCAACCTGCTCACCTTCTTGCTGACCTCATATAATAGAATTACAGAATGGTTTGGGTTGGAAAGGACATTGAAGAGCTCATGCAATTCCAACCCCCCTGCTATTGGCAGGGACACCTTCCAGTCGACCAGGTAGACCAGGTTGCTCCTCAGGCCCCATCCAGCCTGGCCTTGAACACTGCCAGGGATGGGGCAGCCACAGCTTCTCGGGGCAACCTTACTACCAAAAAAAAAAAAATCTTCTGTTCATACATTATAAATCTATCTTTTTTTTTTTTTTTTTTAATTTAAAACCGTTTCCCCTTGACCTATCACTACAAGCCCTTGTCAAAAATCTTTCTTTATCTTTTTATAGGACCTCTTTAAATATTGGAAGGCTACTCTAAAGTGTCCCTGGAGCCTTCTCTTCTCCATGCTGAACAACCCCATCTCTCTCAGACTTTCCCCATTGGACAAGTGCTCCAGCCCTCTGACCATTTTTGTGGCCTCCTCTCTGCTCTTTCTAGCAGGTCCATGTCTTTCTTGTGCTGGGGAACCCAGTCCCGGACTCAGTCATCCGGGTCATGATTCTTGTGATGCAGCCTAGGATCCAGTTGGATTTCTGAGCTGCAGGCATACACTGCTGGGCTATGTGCAGCTTTTAATCTGCTTATATCATCCAGTCCTTCTCTGCAGGGCAGCCTCAGTACTTCATTGCCCACTGTGTACCAATAGTGGTGATTGCTCTGACCCAAGGGCAGGACCTTGCACTTGGCCTTGCTGGACTTCATGAAGTTCACATAAGCCCACTTCTCCAGGCAGTCAGGGACTGAATGGCATTCCTTTCCTCAAGCATATCAACTACACCACTCAGCCTGCTACCATCCACTAACTTTCTGAGGGCACACTCAATCCCGCTATGTCGTTAATAAGTATATTGAACAGTACTTGTCCCCGTATAGACCCCTGAAGGGCACCACTTGTTACAATTGCTAATCCATTAAGTAGTTCATTTTTCAAACCCATATCTCTCCAGTTTAGAGACAAGGATGTTGCATGGGCCTAAATGAAAGGCATTAGAGAAGTCAAGGTAGATGACATCAGGTGCTTTCCTTTATCTGCCAACACAATCATTCCATCAGAGAGGGCCACCAGATTAGTCTTCTACAGATGTGAGAATAAATTCTATCTGCTGTAGTAAAGCATCTTCCTGAAGATAGGTAGCACTACGGTGTTTTACTATTTTATTTTGTCTGTAGAAGCAGAGAGTTTTTTATTAACCACACTAAAGTGGTCTCCAAAGTAGTTTCGTTACTAAAAGTAGAGTAATAATGCTGGTTTTCACCATACATATCTAAAAGAAAAATTTTGCCCCTTGGTAACTGCAAAAAGGATCTTTGTATACATAGTTAAATAGTTTCTCAGAAAACTATAGAATACAATTGGAGGTTTTTTTGCATATATTTATACGCAGATATTTATTTGTTAGTTGTAGCTGGTTTTGTGTCATGCATGTGTTCTTCCTAGCTCTCTACATTTATCCTAGGTACTCCTGATCTGAGTCACATCTCCGATACACAGTCCTGATAGTTTCCAGGCTTTTAAAAAACGACAGCTAGCCTGTTTGCAATTTTTTCCTTTTAGTAATAGTTGATTCATTTGGCTGCGGGCTGTGGTCTTACCAGAAAGCTTATCATACTCTTTTCTTATATTTGGGATTTTACCTTAAAAGAATATGATTAAAATAAGATTGTAGTGGAGAATAAACACAAATAAACAGAATTTCCAAATCCTAATTGGGCAATACATACACTTCTCATTGCCCTGTCTGGAACACCAAATATGTGAGATTGCACTCTCACATTCTTTTTAACTGCTCCAGAATTGCTGTTATACTACTCATGTTTTTTTGCATGATTGTGATTGATACAGCTTGCTTAGTTAAGAGAATTTTCCTCAATAGTATAAAGCTAGAAGAGAGTGCAGTAGGAGAGGCAAGAATCAATTATCTCTTAGAGCAGGCAGCATTTCCTCCTCAAAAGTGACTGTTGGAAAATAGTGTGAAAGTTGATTTACAAAGAATGTCAACTCTACCCCTCATAAACTCTTTCAAAGATTTTCGTAGATTTTGCTAGAAAAAAGACTTCAGTTTGAACTGGTTCAGTTTGCCAACCTTTCCTCAAATATGTTTTGTTAACTGATTCTTCTGCTATTTATACAAACTTTCTTCTCAAAAGATAGCCTTGAAAGGGGCCAAGTCAGAAGAGTGCATTGGTTAAACAGCTTCTGGGTGAACTAATATTTAAGTCTGCAGCAAGAAAGACTGCTTTTGAATGAAATCAGGTGATGTAAAGCATGGTGATTGTATTTGGCTGAAATAACAAGATGATTTTTTTTTCTTGAGAGTCCTAAAATGCAAATATAGAAATTGGAGACAGCAATCCAATATACATGATTTTATTTTCCAACTGTTTGCTTAGCCTTTCATAATTTCACAAAAAGGTTTGAAAATATGATGAAAAATTTTGAATTGAAAAATCAGCTGCATTTTTTCTGATAATACCTTTGTGAATAGATGACTTCTATTTGTTGAAGAACATGTAAGTTCTTCAACATAAACATAAGTTTTAAACATAAACGTAAGTTTTGTGCTCTGCACTTAAATATGCCATAGAATTTACCTGATTCCAATCTCATCATTGTATGTGTGCCAGAATTAAAGGTTAAAACCTTATGTTGCCAAAATAGAACTTCATGAAGAATGCCTCAGATATTTAGCTGTAAAATTTTAACTACCTTCTTGTGTGTTCCTTCATATAAATGTCTTTAATATATTTACTGTCTTAGCAGTATTCAATTCCTGATCATGACACAACATGTCGGATGGTCCACCTATACCTACCTACCATCATCTGATCTTCTCAAGAAACAAATAAGCCTTACAAAATACAAGTACAAGACATTCCAACCATGCTTCTGTGCTCAGGAAACAGTGCTGAGGACCGGGCTTTTGATTCTAAGTGAGAATATATATCTAAACCTGTGGTTATATGTCTTCCTTGTCCTGTGAGCTATATGTTAAATCTTTATCTCGAATTATAAGATACATATCATGTATCTAAGAGAATCGAAGGAACAGTGAATTGCAGGAGTGCTTTCATCTTGAGATGACAATATGCCTCTAGAAATCAAGAACCAGATGTTGGCTACCTCTGAACTTAAAGTTGCATACAGTATTCACAGTATTCATCACAGTCACACACTGGATGCAATAATTTAGTCTTGATAGTGCTCCAGGGGCTTTTCTTTTTTGCAGTTAGGAAAAACCAAATGTTTACCTCCTAGATTTTTACAAATGCAGGTAAGAAGGAACGCAAAAGTATAATTACAAGCAGTAATAAAGATCTGAATAACATAGTAACTTAGGTGCATCGTCTCCCTTATGTAGTTTAGATTGTTTGCCCTTCTCTTCACATGCTACAGTTAGCTTTCTTCCATTAAAGAAATCTGCAAAAGTAAGTTGATTTGCATGAGTTATGCCTGTACTGTTGTGAAGTTAGCGCTCATTTAGTATTTTACATAATACTTCTAAATAATTTTATTACATGGAATGAGGTTCAAATTTTTCTCTCTTTTTTGTTTTGCTGTTGTTCTGGGATTTGCTGTGTTCCCTGAGTAACCATTATAGCATAAGCTATAAATAAGATGCCTGGTCTTTCATTTGATTATACCATAAAGTTATATGAGAAAGTTTGCCAAAAAAAAAAAAGATTTTGTAGTTGTGGTGTAGTATTTATGCTTATTGGAAGGTATGCTTCTCTTTTAGGAGGTGTTCTTTAATTTCAAAATCTTCCTTCCCACAAGGAGCAGCAAATAAAAAAATTACAAATGAACCAAAAATAATATTTTAACAGGTTTGTTGCTTGCTATTTTTATAAATTATCAAGGAACGATTTTGTCCAATTGGATTTCATGGACATGCACCTACCTTCATGGACATGCTCTCTGACTTTCAATATCACCTACTGTTAAGTTGTGCTCATCCTTAACATTCCAGTCTGGAATCAGAAGTTTGCCATAAGTCACAAAGATTGCATGTCAGTGGTAGCGGTGGTGATATTTTCTTCTTTGAACTCTATGGGGAAATCTGTTAGCCTTTTCTTTTGGCCACAAAATCCTGTTATCAAACTCTTTTTCTACAACAGTTGTGAAAAGTGACTGAATACATAGCCATCAGGATTTGGAGTGCTGTTGTTCAAGCTTATTAAAAAAAACTATATATATATTTTTTTTGGCATTTCCGTAGTTCTGTTGCTAAGTTTAAACCCATGAGTTCTTAAGCAATAGTCTGTAAGTGTTTTACTAATTTAGGTGTCCCACAAATCTGTGAAATTCTGTGAAGCAATACCTTCTTCCCAATCACTTAGGAAAAATGTTTGTAGAGATCTTTTAGGTTTTGCAGTCCATCTTTATGCCTAGCCAAGGACAATTAAAAGCAATTAAAGTTGCATTATCAGTTTAACAACCTAAGGGGAAGACACGTAATAAATATTTAGAGGTAAACTCAAAAGATCATTAAAGATGTATTATTTAATTGCTTCTTTTATTGGCTTTCCTATTTTTAGAAAAAAAAAATAAACACTTAGGTAATAGTAAAAGGCATAATATGGGCCCAGACAGTCATGAGAATACAAACATTTGAATATGTTATGAAAGTGTAGTGCATTCTTTATTTTCCATAGTTAAATCATCTAGATATTTGCTGCAAAGACATACTCAACATTCCTTTGCAGAGTTTTAGTATTATTTAATAATTTGTAGTTTTATTAATTTCTATTTGATTCACATTTTTTACTGCATAGGTTCACTGTGCTGGAAAATTTTATCTATAATATCAGGTATGGAAGGAAGGAAGAAAGCCTTCAGCTAGTTCACCTGACAGTTTTGTAACAAAACAAACTTCGTACATAAAGTTAAGGAGTAGTTGTAACTCTACAGACAGAAGAAACAGAAAAATGGCAATTCCAGAATATGAAGTTGATTTTCTTTTGACTTATATATCTATTTTAGGAAGAAGATAATGCATTATCTTCTAAGCTATATAATCTAATTCAAACTGAAAAAAAAATATGTTTTTTTCTGGGTATGACTTGGTAGCCTTCACCAAAGCCTACCTGCTTGACTGACCATGATATTGTAGAATCAGAAAGTTTGTGCTTTGTGCTGAAAACAAAAATTTGTGCTGAAAGGAACCTTAAATCTCATCCAGTTCCAACCCTCTGCCAAAGGCAGGGACACTTTCCACTAGACCAGGTTGCTTCAAGCCCCGTCCAGTCTGGCCTTGAACACTGCCAGGGATGGGGCAGCCACAGCTTCTCTGGGCAACCTGTGCCAGGGCCTCACCAC
>WYDI02017224.1:0-30412 GCA_009867235.2 Psittacus erithacus
TCCCTGCCTATGGCAGGGGGTTGGAACTAGATGATCTTAAGGTCCTTTCCAACCCTAACTATTCTATGATTCTATGAGTCTATATTGACACGTCTCTGTGTGCACTAATAGGTCCTAATGGTCTTGATTGTCTTCACCTTGGGCTTTCACCCACATCCATGGGACCCGGAGCTCTATTGAAAAGCTCTGTGGAAGGGGCTCAGTTCCTGCCTGGGCTATGTTGAAGAAGGATTATTTTTTAGCTGTATCCACAGCCACTGAGTCTCCTGATCTGGACCTCCACTTGCAGACTGACTTAGACATGGCAGAACGTTTGTTTTTTCAACCACTAGAATAGCTGGGAATGACATTATTGTGGCCTTTAAGTGCTTTAAAAGAGGCCAATAAGAAACATGGGGAGAAACTTGTTGCACTAGGATGAAGAGTAATGGCTTTAAAGTAAAAGAGGGGAGACTGAGGCTTATGTTAGTGAAAAGTTTTTTACAAGGAGAGTAGTAATATTTTAGGGGGATTGGACTAGATAACCTTTGAAGGCTGCTGCCAATCCAAATGATTTTATGATTGGGAGAGCTTGACTTTAACCCTGCCTTATGACTATAGAATTGTCCAGTGATCACTGGACCTCAGCCTAACTGTGATATACAGTGTGGTACAGCAGTTTGAGTGGGCAGGTGAGTGTGATGGTGAGCACTTAACTCAGGATTAGGGCCCAGCCTGGGAGGTCTGCACTGGCTACTGTGGTGGTAGCCACCATTGGCACCCAGATGGAGATAATGAAAGGGGAAGCTGCAGTGCAGACTTCAGTGTAGAAAGTGCCTGGACATGTCTCTTGGGGCAAGGATGAACAGGGAACTGGGTTGTACACAGTGTGCCCTGGTGGGGGACTTCTTGCAGTAGATGACAGAGCTGTGTGAGACTGTCAAAAGACAAAGAGACATCAGGGAAGCTAAGAGGAACCTAGACTGATGTCACCAAGGCCAAACTACAGGCGCCACAATCATTCTCCCAGCACGAACAGAAAAGGAAGGGGGGGGGGGAAAAAAAAATGGAAGAGGACAAATCAAAACAAGGGGCTTTCTCCAAAACTCAATGTCCCCACCCAGAACTGCTTCACAGCTCTGCAGGGGCTAACAATGAATAAGATTACTATTAGTGCAACCAGGAAAAAGCGGTGAGTGATAGTAGTAGGTTACTCTGAAAGGTACAGAGGCGCCCATCTCTTGGCCTAACCAGATCTCAAGTGAGGTGCTGCCTACAAAGTGCTTGGATCAGAGATGCTGCTAAGAGGCTGCCTCATATAGTAAGTCCTACCAACTATTAACCAATCCTAGTGGTTCATATGGGTGCCAGTGCTATTAACAGCAGTAGTCTGGGAAGCATTAAGAAGTATTACAGAGCCCTGGAAAAGGCAGTTAAGAACTCAATTTTTTCATCAGTCCTCCAAGTCAAAGGGGAGGACCTTGAAAAGGCCAGGTGAATCTCACTATGGCTTTAAAAACAAAAAATGGACTTGTAACCTGAAAAGAAGGATTCTGTAGGTCAGTTCACTATCTGGTTAGTCTACCATATTGAGTTTACTTATTTTACTCTATAAAAATACAATGGCTTGAGAAAGCATTTTTAGCGAACTTCTGACTGTATATTTTCTAGACTTTCAAATGTAAGAAAACAGGCAGATACTCTTAAAACGTTAATTTTAATGTTATATACTATTTCTGATGCATTTATTTCACAATGCATAGCTTGGTAAACTTGCCAACAAAAGCCGAGTCAATTGTACTTGAGTACAATTGGGAAAATTGTACTCAGCTGAAAATTGCACTCAACTGAGGCATGTATCTAAAGTGATTTCTTTCCAATAGTCCTGGAGGAGTCTAAAGCAGAGCAAACAATGGGAAGTTTCAGGTGCATTAAAGCAAGAAGTAACTCTGCAGCAGAGCTCTTATAAAAATGGCACCAAGTAAGAAATTACTGATCTCCTGTTTACTGCAGTTTAGGTCTTTTTTGTAATTATATGCCTTCTCTACTCCACAAGTGTGATTCATAGTCTGTAATTACAATAAGCTCCTTCCTGTAAGAAAAGGAGTTTCAGAAATAGGAGCTCTGGGGAAAAAAAAAACAACAACAGTGGATAGCAAGAGAAAAGTACTGAAAGAACAACTTCCAAGCTGGTTATGCTACAAATCTATGCATCTTCCTGATTTTCAAAGAGCACTCCTAAAAACAGATCTTTGAGATACTTGTCAGCCAGATAATCTTGGGTAAGAGGTAACTATGCTGTTAAACAATAAAAGCCTAGCAGAACCAAAAGCTTATTCATTTAAGGGTACATTGTGAATAAGCCTATGCATCTTTTCAAATTCTCATCATTTCTAAGCAACCTGAAGGTAAAAACATGCTTTTCAGACTATCCTCCTACAGAAGAAACTTGTTGTTTCTTCTTTTTTCTTCTTTTTTCTTTTTTTTTTTTTTTTAGGGTGTGTGGTTTTCACCTAGACTGAAATTACAGCTTGCCTTAGAGAGCAATTTATAAATTTAAAGCAAATGGGATTATAAACTCAAAAATCTGAGGACACCAAGGTCACTCTGTAATGTCAGTGCCAAGCACAATAATCATCCACTTACATCCTAGAATACTCAGATGGATACACCTTTTAACGAATGACAAAAGCTTTGCACTATATTAACCAGCAAGAAATGTAGAGGAGGGCAGTAGAAAATCATCTAATTGGGCTGCAGGATAATGCTTTCTTTCTGATGCGATGTTTTTTAAACCAGAGGCCTTGGGAGACCCTGCCTGATCACATGTACTCAATGAAGTACAAAGTGTTTGTTACCTGTTCATTAAATCTTTTAACAATGAAGTTAATGATCAAAAAAGATCAGTGAAAAAAGTTGTCTTACTGGTCATTTTCCTTATTACAGTGTTGGAATTATTCGACTATACACAGAAGCAGCGAAGAGCACATTTTTAATATCTTGATATTTTTTATTTATTTCTGGTATAAGCAATTAATATTAGAGGAAGAAAAATCCCAGCTCTGTATCAGAACATTTTAACATTCCTTATATTTGAACTTTTGCCTCTGTAAATATATTAGACACTTGAGTGTGGTTGATAAATTGCACTCTGTTTTAAACTTACTGAAAGGATCATTACTGTTGTAGATAAGTTGTGCTTAATTCATGACCCTGACTCCAGACTCCATTGCATGGTTGAAGTAGCACTTACTGCAGTAGTGTCACACTTCCTCATACAGCTTAAAATTCAGAACTGGGATTTTTAGTTTACAGTGGGTTTTTTCATGACTGTCACTTTTTCCAAATTATCTAAAATATGACCATGAATTCCAAAATCAGTTTCTGGTATTAGGATTCTAAGTGAAAAATTGGACTGCCAAAATTACCAGTATCATCTCTGGACCAGACTGGATTTCTTTGAAGTATTCGATAGCCAATTAGAGTACCACTATTTTCCAGTGACTATAACCAACTGGAGCAAACCTTGTAATGAGCACATAACAAATACAGGTTTCTTCTATGTCATGATGAAAGAGGCTACATGATATTGGTCTCCATCACTTAGAAAAATGGGAGGTAAGTAGTGTGTTGTAGTTAGTGGACTAACTGAGCATCTTCTGTTGCAGACTACGGCTATTTTTATTCTTATGTGCAAGTCCACAAGCACATTCATAAATGTGCCTTTTTTTTTTTTTTAATAGAATTTTATTTAAAAGACCATACAGCCTTTTCTACCATGTGCTTAATCACAGCAACCCTTTGGATGAGGAGGATACAGAATGATATTGTTGACCTTGCCTCACTGCATCAAAGCCAAACCCAAGTCTTATTTTATACCATCAGAAATTTTATACTGAGATAAATAATATACATGGCTGACCTTGTTCTGAATAGTTTTTGTTTGGGTAATGAAAATATCTAGACTAAGTCATGCGTAGTATCACCTTGCTTTTGTTCATGCCAAAACAGTAATATAGTTAATAAAGCCCAATTTCAACCTTAATAGCTAACATAACGGTATAAACAAAATGAGATCTTTGTACATTTTCTGCAATAACCTGTCCTAAAAGAGAGGTTGATGAGAAACAAACTCACTTTAACTTAAGTGGTTTTATGAGCAGAGTCAAAGGTTTTATTACATACGTCTCCAGTCCATTTAGAGCAATCCCTATTTAAATACAGAAGTACCTAATAAACTAATCTCTAGTGAATGTCACTGTGATCATATGCTACTGCACAGGCTGTATTTGTTTTGTATCTTTGCAAGAGATCTTAACGTTGTAAGATTGTCTGTCGTTTTAGTAAGCATAAGAAGCTGTAACATAGTGAACTATTTCCTTCCTTTGGCTCACTGGAGAAAGAAGAAAAAGGTTGCATTTAGAGTGGGAAATATAATCCAATCCAGGTCTTTGACTCTACGTAATTTCCCTCTGTAACTTTTCACATAAATTGTTACTCAGCTATTAGTCTCAGTGGGTAAGCAGTTACAAGATTACCCAAACATTTCAACAGCTGTTTGTCCTAACTAAATTTGAATAATATCTGTTAAGTATCCAGAGACAAAACCTTCTCACTGGTGCACAGTTCAAACGACAAGGGCCAGTGGGCACAAATTAAAATACAAGAAACTCTTTTAAACATCAGAAAGTTTTTTTTACTCTGATGGTGATTGAGCACTGTCACAGGTTGCCCAGAGGGGCTGTGGCTTCACCATCCTTGAAGGTATTTAACATCTTATAGGAGGAGATACTGATTAGCTTACTGGAGCTGGACTACACATTGCACAGGGGAGGGGGGGGGGGAAGAGGGGAGGGTGGCGTGTATGTGTGTGTCAAAAATATGATCTCCAGAAGTGTCTCCTAATCTCAGCTGTTCTGTAACTTTAAAATCTGATATTAATTAGACTGCATAAATTGTGACTGCATAAAATGGGACTGCAAACTGCTAACAGTCAGAAAGCATAGCTAGTAAAATGGGTATAAGCTGACAGGTATCTACTGTGAAATCCTGGTTTCCTACTGCCTGTGCAGTTTTGTGAACTGTATACATATGAACATTTTTATATATTAAGAATAACAGATTTGATTTTTTTGATAACCTGTTCCATCTCCCTGCTTATGTATTTTGAATTCTGGTTCTCTCCATGTACATATGCTAAAACAAAAAACATAACAATGTAACCTTTGCTGGTGATTCTCCTGATTCAGGGAAAAAAAGTAATTTATTTCTCTCCCAAATGAGAAAAGCATGAGGACTCAGTAATATGGTCTGCAGCACTGACCATAAGAAAAAGGAAAGATTTCCAGACACAGATAAATGGGACAGGCTGTGCTTAAAGAGAATTTTCTATAGCAGTTTCAAAGGCCCGCCAAAGTACATTCATCACCCCAGAAACTCCAGAAGAATGGGCACTGTATTTTTATGAAGTGTTCAGGATAATTGAGTGTAACATTCTAGCTGAGCTAGTTTTCTATGTATCAGGTAATGAAAAAGTGAATCCAAACTAGCTCAATCATGTGAAAATGATTGATAACAAAGGCGCAGGAGATTTTGAAATTTCATCTTTTATTACATATAGGTACGTGGGATAGTGTCCTCACAACTCACATGACAACTGTCAGTACTGTTTGAACTTTTGCATCCAGTTTATATTCTCACAGTAGCTTGCATGAAATTGAAGGTATTATCATGGGGATGATCTATCTGTGGTGGACCTCATGAGGTCTGTGATTAGAAAGAAGTGATAAATTCCGTGCAGCCCCTAACAGATTGCAAAGAGCTTGCAAAGAGTCACTGCTGTGGTAGAAGAATGCAGAGGAGAAATGGACAGGCTCAGTGGTCTCAGCCTAACTGCATCCAGGAACATTACCATGACCAAAGAAGAAACGTCAGATTTCAGACAGCCTGTGGGGAAATGGAAGATGTGATCACCAGTTTCTTTATGTAATACCTAAACATAACATAGCTTATTATTAGAGACCCAGAGTTAAATTAAGGTGAGGATATGTGTACCTATGTGCTTCCTTCTGGATCAATGCTTTAAATATGGTAGGGTAGAAAAACTGCATCCTTACTGCGGTGATTCCCTTGCTAACCGCCCAGAGGAACCAATAATGAGTGAACTGAGAGCATGCCCTCAACCTGGTAGTGCAGTTGGTGCATGGTAGAGATTTTTAGATGGTATGTAACAGCTATGATTCAAGTGCAAAGATAAGTTGCACAATTACGTAGTTAGTCATGTCATTTAACATGGCACAGTGGGAAGGGAGAAAATGTCCCCTGCGATCTCATAAGATGTCCCTGATGTAGTCCAGCATGAAAGTGGTTGTCCTTTTCTGGTTAATGCAACTGAAAAGAAAAAATATATGTATATGAATATTAAATGGGGAGGTCAAGGCAGTGAATAAATTAAGTGCAAGTATATAGGGAGGGACTGCTTCTACAATGTCACATAGGAATGAAAGAAAATGTTTTAAAAATTGTTGATATTCACTCTGTGAGAAGGAGGTACACTTAATGGGATTAAAAATGTCAACATCACAAAAAACCCCAAACAGTTGATGTACTCAAAATCTTGTTATCAGCAAAATGAATGCACTACGCATATGGAGGTAAGACCCAAATGTTAGCCCACTTAATATGCTACTGGTCCAAAATATCTAATGAATACAGAAGAGATCTTGTAGTAATATAGATAAAACTTACATAACCTCCTGCACTAACACTTCTGAGCATCTGCTACTTTGCTTTAATGCTGAAATCACCCTTCTGCCCTCTCACTGCACCTAAAGGTTGACAGTGCCAGTCATCCTCAGGGTTGCTGGGTTTGGGGGTGTGATCACATCTTACCAGTACTCCTAACACTGTGCTGGATGAGTGGGGTGCCAGTAGGCGCTGCACCTTTGGCATGGGTCCTCCCTTTCTTGGGGTGTATTGGGGCAGCATATTTGCACCCCCATTAGCTGGCAGTTGGTGTCACTGGGGGTACATCTAGACCTCTGAGCATTTAACAAAGATTACAATAATTATAGTTTTAGTTTAAATATGCCCATGATACAAATCCATCTAATGGAGTTAGAAGAAAATTTTCCTGCCATAAATTAATGTATAAATTCATATTGCAGCTATAAATACTAAAGTCAACAACCAGATACTATACTAGATGGATCACTTTTTCAATTCATTATGACAGTTTTTGTATTCTGGAGGTTTTATTTCAGGGATAAACTGATAATTCAGACTCTAATTTTCGTGGTTTGAGGAGTTTTTTTATTCTAAATGCACTTCCTACATATCTGTTCAGGCTTCCAGTATATTTAAAAGAAGGATTTAAAGATAACGTAAACGTAGTATCTTTTATGAACACAAGAAATGAAACAGTGCCTGTATATGAAAACAAACTTTGCCATAATAGTATGAATAAGTTCTCATCATGTATGTATCAATAAATTTTATTTACATGCTGTCTTTTCAGCAAGCACTTTAAATCTGGATAGCTATTCTGTAATTTTAGCAAGCAGATTAGAGAGGTAATTGTAACCAAATATTTTGTTGCGTAACTTGAACATCTTTTCACTAATATTAATATTGACTTTAGTCCATACTTAGAGTTCAGGTTAATTTTTTCCCTTTACATGCTCTATTTCTTCTTGGCTGTTTTGACCTGTCCTGAAATGCATTAATTGTAATTTTCTTAGGTGAAAAAATCCCCATAAAACAATTGTATGCATATAGCATACAATATTCTATGATCCTACCCCAACTCATTTCAGTTCTTCTTCTGGAACAATATAGCAACTTTCTATTAGAAACTTTGGACATTTGCTACGAAATTTTGCTTCGTGGCATAAAAGCTCAACCACCCTTACTTGTTCCTCTTGTATAGAATTTTAATTCATATAAAAAAGCTGTTGTTCAAAAGGCACCATTAGTACTTATCAAGAAAATCAATCAACAAGAAAGCAAGAAAGGGAGCTTTAATTTAAGTACAAATTAGTGAACTGCAGCTAATGTCAAATGGACTGCTGACTTTCCTTAACAGAGACATTAAATAGATGAAAAAAAGAGTAAATAAAGTGCATGATTTTACATTCTGTATGAGATGCAGTCGTCTTACAAGATAAACCAAAAAATTAATCAGAACGCTAAGCTAAGAACATTTTCCTTGAAGTGAGAATTGGTGCAGTAAACATCCATAATATGAAAGGAGATAGACTGAACTTTCCTAGAGGCAGTTATGGTTTGTATTTAAATGCACATCAAATATATGGAAAACAAAGGGAAAATCAGGCTTGAGTCAAAGTTAATTTTATTTTTGTGTATATATATATAAGTGGCAAAGTATTTAATTCCATGATCTCATACTCAAAAAAAAAATCCGTACTTCTCTTTCATTCTTATTGTACTTGTGACTCCCAGTTATTCTTAATATATAAGAATGATTTAATAAATATGTATTCAAGGAAGAGTTTAAGTTCCTCATAAGCTTTTCTGTGGCACCTCTTATCATAGATAAGTCCTTCATAAATATCAAGGAGTGGTAGATATATTGTATTTACAATATATCTGCAAGACAGAATTCTACCCATTTTATTGCACTGGGTTTATGTGGCAAGGTTTTGGTATGCAGGGATGCAGAATATGGCTTCTGTGAAGTCAGCAGAAGCTTTCCCCATGTCCAACAAAGCCAATTCCATCTGGCTCCAAGACAGACCCGCTGCAGGCCAAAGTTGAGCAAATCAATGATATTGGCAGCACTTCTGTGATAGCATATTTATGAAAGAATAAAAACTGCTGCACAACAGCAGTCAGGGTAGAGGTGTGAGAATATGTGAGAGAAATGACCCTAAAGACAACAACGTCAGTGCAGAAGGAGAGAAGGAGGTGCTCCAGGTGCCAGAGCTGATTCTGCTACAGCCTGTCATACAGACCACAGTAAGGCAGGCTGTGCCACTGCAGCCCATGGAGGACCATGATGCAACAGACATCGACCTGCAGTCCATGACGGACCCCATGCCAGAGTAGGTGAATGTGTTGAATGAAGTTATGACCCCATGGAAAGCATGCGCTGGAGCAGGCTCATGGCATGAACTGGGGCACAGGGAGAGTAGCTGATGCTGGAGCAGATTTTGTAGTGGGACTTGGGGCCCTGCAGGGGATGCATGCTGGAGCAGTCTGTTCCTGAAGGACAGAAAGGGAACTATGCTGAAGCAATTTGTGAAGAACTGCAGACCACAGGAAGGACTTATGTTGAAGTTTATGAAGGACTGTCTCCTGCTGGTGGGGATCCATAAGGAATCAGGGAAAGAGCATTAGCATGAAAGAACAGCAGAGAAAATGTGTGAGGAACTGACCACAACCCCCAGTTCCCCACTCCCCTGCTATACGCAGGGGGAAGACATAAAGAATTTAGGACTTAAGTTGATCTCAAGAGGGGAGGAGTGGGGAAAAGGTGGGTTTTAAAATTGGATTTATTTCTCATTACCCTACCCTGATTTGATTAGTAGGAAATGAAATTAAATTCCCCAAGTCAAGTCTGTTTTGCCTATGATGGCAACTGGTAATTGCATTCACTCTGTCCTTATCTCAACCCACAGACCTTTCATCATATTTTCTCTCCCCTGTTCCATTGACAAAGAGAAGTGATAGAATGGCTTGGAGGGCCCTTGGTGGCTAGCCAAGGTCAACACACCACAGTTATACCTGGAGAAACAGAACGATCTTCATGTTAAGGAAAATGTTGGAGGGATAAAGACAAAATTCTAGGGTTTTGATACGTGATAGCTTAGCAGCTGATTTACTGGGGAGTGGGGTGATGTTTTATTTGTTTAGGGGGTGTGTTTATTTGTTTCTGAGCATCAGCGTTCTAACACTATACAATACTTTCCAATCACACTTCTCACTCAAAGTTGCAAATGCTTTGTAGTTTTGCTAGTGGGAACCCTGATTTTGAAAATATAAGCACCCGGGAATTTGAAATGCACAGCTAGTGATCACCTATAAACAGTTGCATTGAAGTAATTTGTTCAGCATCAAAGTCTACAAAGGAATCAAGGAAATAATGCATTCAGATGCCTCAGACATTTATTTCTTAGATGTTGTATTCATTCACCAGGTACTTTCCAATTTTAAAAGGGGGCTGGGGCCTGAGAACACTTGCGGCTGGGGCCTGAGAGCACTTGCAGCTGTCTCCTTCAGCAGTCCCAAACTGTTACTTGCTTGTGTTATGACAGTTTCTAATGTTTCTTTTGCATGATTAACAATATTTGTTTTTCTAAGAGATTTTAAAAAATATGCCTACTAAAGAATTGAAATACCATTATTTGAAACCACTTAGGCCTTCTACACTGGTTACTTGCAGGGCTGAAACTTTAAAAATGCTACAAAAGCCAGCTGTAATAAGACAATTGGAAGCAGCAAAGGGCTGTAACTAAAGAGTGATCCCTTTGTTAGTAGTATGAAAAAAAAGAGGCAGGGAATGAATATTTTACACCTGTAATTTTGTTTTGGATTTGTTTGGTTCGTTTCATTTTTACAGTTACCAACTCAATCACTAAAATTTGATACATTCTGAAATGAAGTTGATCTAATACTTGCCCCTATGAAAGAATCATGCAACCTGAGGGAGCCCTCTGTTTAAAACTGTATTCAAAGAACAGTCAACATTGGTCTCATATAACTTTCCTCAGGAATTTGTCCAGAAATTATCAAAAGACAAACTCATTGTTACTCTTCTAAGTAACCTGTTCCAATGCTTGTTTATTGTGATAATAAATCTTTTATTTACTTCCAGTCAGAACTTCCCTTTTTGATATCTGTTCTGCCTCATTCTCCTGCTCTATACCTCTATAAAGAGGCTAATTTCTTGTTCTCTGTAACCTCCTCCTATGTACTAGAAGGCAGCTATTTCTCCCTTCCCTTTGCTTCTAAAATATATAGTATACAAAGGAGTCTGCTTCACTCGGCCTCCCTTTGTCAGAGGCTTCAGACAATCTTCTGGCCCTCCCATAAACTTGTTGTCTTTATTAACATCTTTCTTTTACTGGGGGCCTCAAACTCAGCACTGAATTCCAGATGTTGTCTAACAAGTGCAGGATAAAGAGAACCAATCACTTTATTTACTGGTTATGCTTTTGTCGAATCACCAGGGTATGTTAATACCATTCTCAAGACCTTCATTCTGTCTGATATCATGGACTTGTGTGGGTAGAGATTTCTCAAGAGACTCCTGGCGTTCGCATTACTGGTTGTTCCTGTCTTGCTTGTATACTGCTTCTAGACACAAAGTTCTCTGAGACCTTTGGCAAAGAATATGTTGAATACTGCGACTTTGTATTTTCCATCACTATATTACTTGTCCCATTCAGCAGGTGGTCCACATTTTCTTTGCATATTCTTCTAATCTTCATGTAGTAGCAGACACTCTTCTTGTTCCCCTTTTAATGGCTTGCCAGTTTCAATATTTGGCCAACAACATCCCTGCCTGACCAGGCAGAATTTTAAAATTTCTCCTCTGTAGCCTGTCCTTGCCTCCACCACCTGCATTAATTTTTTCTGTGCTACAGCTTCTTCAGGAGTTCCCTGTTTAGCCAAGTCAGTCTTTCAATATATATATTTGTTCTATCAATTCTTCTTCCTGAAGGAGTTTGTCCTTAAAGACCTAGCTTTTCCAAGCTCCTTTTCCTGTTCACAGCTGCCTTCCACAGTACCCCACGTACCACTTCCCATACAAAACCAAAGTCTACTTTCCATATCAATAGAGTCTAGGGTCTGGACCCTTCTCTTGCTTTAGTGTCTGGATCTCCACTATTTCATGGACATTACAATCAAGACTGCCATTGGTTATTGCATCTCTTGCCAGTTCTTCCATGCTCATGATCAACAAATTTAGGAAATGTCACAGTCTCTGGTTAGCTTATCTAGTATCTCTGTTAAGGGTTTTTCCTGACACCTTACACAGCCTACCTGGTTTCTTATGTCCTGTTCTGTTGTCATGCCAGCAAATGTTAGGAAGGCTGAAGACTTTGGGTTTGTGAGTTGGAGACTTCTTTGAGTTGTGTAGAGAAGACTTTGTCCATTTCTTTACAGTGTTAGTTTTACATTATAATGCTAGTAATTGTTTATACTTGTCATTGCACAATTATACTTATCATTGTATATTCATCTCCAAGCTCAAATCTAAATAAAGCTGCCTTTGTTTTTCTTTTTTACCCTTATGCTGCTGATCTATAAGCAGGCAGAACTGTAATCACTCAGAATGATCTTAATTTTGTTATTATATACACCCTCATGTCCCACAGCTCCAGACAAAATCACATTCACTCTAGAAATAATCTCTAGTGTTTTTTGTTGCTAATATCTGACAGTTTTATAATCATCAGACGTATGTGCACAATGGATTTCAAGATTAAAAAAAAACAAAACACTAGCAGACATAGATTTATTTTTTTGAGGATATTGGGAAGTGTGTTTCTGATGTCATTGTTACATGCTACTTACCAAAAGGGTCTCGTCCAAAGAATAATGGCAGTATTTTCTTCTATTTCTGTTTGGTTTTCTTTTTTTCAAAAACACTGCTTCAAGAACTTATTTACACACAAAAAAATGCACTCTTTTTGTGGACACTTCTCATAACTAAAAGTTGCAAATACAAATGCAGTATGCAAAAATGAAACCAGTTTGGGTGGAAAGTCTTACAGAAAATGTCAGCTAACCAAAAACTGTAAAAGTTACTCAGCTTTCCAAAATCATACAGAGAGAAGTGACACAGTTCGTTCATATGACTTCATAGTCAACAGAAAGCTGCCAAAAGGAACAAAGATACCTTCCAATGTCTAATGCTACTTCTGTTTAAAACAAAAGACTTAGAAAAGATATCCTGGAGGAAATGACAGTTTCAGCCTCCGTCATGAAGTTAGGAAGATATGTTGGGGTTTTATGTGGTATTATCAGGTACATCAATATAACATCCTTTTTGTCTTCACAAGATGATCCAGAAATATATAACATTTATTTGAATAGCAAAGAGTCATTCAGCCATTTTTTTACTCCTGCAGTATTTACTCATTGTTTCATCAGAACTAAGGCTGCGCTTAAAAGCAATTATAGCGTGTTTCTCAAAACTACAATTCTCTTATCTACTCGGATTTTTGTTGATTTCATACAGCGTTCAGTTGCATGGAAATAGCTCTGCATTAATGACTTTTGCAAACACAATATTCTTGAGTAAGAGTCTAAGGTGGATTAGGTGCTCATTATATATTAAGTACCCAGGAACAGATGAACCAAAAAATACATAATCAGCCTATTTTTTTGGATTTCTTTTTTTTCATTAGTAGGTTCTTCATTAGTAGAATCCTGAGGATAATACCCTGAAATGTAATATATATTCCAAATTATCTTTCTCTTTGTAATTGTGGTGGTATTTTACATTGGATGTCAAGAATTGCTAACCTGTCAGGAAAAAGTAAAATAAATTGCTCTACATCCCCACCGAATAGCTTAACAATGATGATAGATGCCTGCATTTCCTCTATTCCTGACTCCTCTCCCCAACCGCACCCCAACTTGTGCAAGGGGATAAGGCACAGAGGTTATTGTCAGTCCACAATAACTCAGCTCTGATACTTCTTTCTCCTCACACTTTTCCTCTTCCCCAGTATGGATCCTCCCACTGGCTGCAGTTCCTGTCAGGGAAAATCCATTCCTGCATGTTCTCCCCTGCGGGCTGCATCCTTCAGGATCTCCTGCAGCATGGAGTCCTTCACAGGCTGCAGTGTGTATATCTACTCTGGTGTTGTCTTTTCCAGGGGCTGCAGGGAAATCTCTTATTCTGCACCTGGAGCATCTCTTCCCTTTTTTCTCACACCTTGGTGCTCACAGATCTGTTTCTCACAACTTTTTGTCTTGCTCCTCGCTACTTGTGCAGCATTTTGCCCTTTCTTGTTTTTCCAGAGGTGACATCATCTTATACAAGGGGCTCAGCCATGCTCTGTGGTGGGTCCACTGGAGCCAGCTGGGACTAGCTGTGTCATGCGTAGGGCAGCCCTTGTCTCTTCTCACAGAGGTCACCACTAAAGGCCCTCTGCTACCAACACCTGGACACCTGCACCCAGTACAGGTGCATAACATAGATATGGTCACTCTGATGAACAAACCTGGTATGGCTGAGGATCTGCCAAAAGATGAATAATATCAGAAGAAACATTTTGAATATTATGCACATAAAATGACTGGCTGTATAATGTCACCTACAATGTAGAACAAAAATACATACACATAAAATATTGCTTTTTGGTTTCGGGTTGTTTTTGTTTTGTTTGTTGTTTTTTTTTTTTATTTAGTGATATTTGAGAGAGTTCAGGTAAATATTACACGTTAAAAATACTACTATAAATGTGCAAAAATCTTCTGAGGTATTTTGCTCCTTGGTAGTTCATAGAGATCACTATATTTTAAACTTGTTTTGTTTTATATGATGCTATTCCAGTCCTGAAGTGTAGATTATCAAATTACTCCATTTCCCACTTCAAAGGAAATGTCTCTACAGCTTCAATTTTCTTTGTTTTCTTTAAGATTTTTTTTATTCTAGAACAGAAGTGGTGTCTGTAGAATATATTTATTCTGAGTATTGCGCTTAGTTGGAGGTCTTTTTCCTTACTAATGACTTATGTGCATAAAATGCATTCCGTCAGCTACATACATTTTAGGGAATAATACAGATATATATGTTTAAAACAGGCCTTGTTAAGTCACTTGTGTTCAGAATTGTTGGTGTTTCAGAGGTTGATACAGCAAGCATTTCTGTAAAGATGATAGTGCCTGTTTTATCATGAAGCTGTGTTAAGCATCACCTTTTATAAATGTTGAAATGGATCAAAGTAGTCGACATCTGACCTTTCAAAAAATTGTTTAAACTTAAAAGGCTGCGTAGGAAATTACGTGCTGGAAGAAATACACAGAAGTTTCAGGACAGCCATCTGAAGAAAACCAGAAATTTTATATGTTGTTATGGAATCAATAGTGGCATGTAAGCTGTTCTGAGTTCAGCTGATCTAGTCAAATGTGGACAGGCATGTTTAACATTCATCTGGCTGAGTTAATCCTGTAGGCTTCCTGCATAATGAACGGAGAACATTAGGTGACATCTACACTGCTAACTTAATGTAACACAGGAAGTGACTCATGCCTCTTTAACCAGTTACACCAGTGTGATTCAAGGCAACTATTTTTCAGACCAGAACCTCTAAAGCTGACTGGCAGCATGTGGAGACTGGGGGCACGGACTTCAGTTCTGGTAAAATCTCAAAATTCCATTTATTTCGTGTCTCACATCACTTTTATAGTTTACCAAGTGCTAAGCAGTAACTTTCCACTGTTTCACTCCCTTATCATCCCAATTTAGCAAAGCTACTGAGAATTACACATAGTCACATTGTTTGGTCTGTCTTTGAGATGCACATCCTGCTTTATCTTGCAAACTGCCTACTTTGTTTTGCTAACCGATCTTTCCCATTCATTATTCTCTCAATGGTTCCCAGAGCTCAGACCACACTTGATGTTTTCTTAACCGTTCTGGAGGCTTAAGCTGAACCAGGGTGATAACACCTGAATCCATTTCAATAACTATTTCTATCCCATCACCCGCATCTCCCCTTTTTTGTTTTTCTAAAAACATAAGTTGCTCTGATATTGTTTCTAACACCCATTACAATTCAGAAGACAAGGTACAATAAGAATAGTACATAGCATAACAAGCAGCAGTATGAGCAAATCCACCTTCTTAAACCCCAAGAACTTAATCTTGCTAAGCAATCTATGATTGGCCACAGTCCACTGTTTGCACGTTCAAAGTCCTTTTCTGGTTAGTTACCACTCTAAGTCAGTTTTGCTCCATCCAGCCTATTTCTTCATTCTCGTTCCCCAGAAGCTCCCTTTTCACGCCGCATCTTCTGAAGGTCAGCAAGCAGCACATCAAGGTCCGGCATGGCATGTGTGTCCACAGCTCAATGCCTGCTGGGTTGCCGCCAACAGCGGAGCTAAAGGTTCTTCTTGGTGGCAAACACAGAGGCCAACCCAGTCTTGCCCTCGACTGTGGCAGGAGGCATTTGGCCAACCTCAGTCCTTGCATCTCGTTGTCAATGCAGAGTTTCACCTGCTTCATCCAGTAACAAGTCGCTACAGTGAAGTTCTTGTTTCAACCGATCTATCTGTTCCTCCAAGTCCTGGGTTCACCACCAGATTACTTTAAACACACTAAGCAAGAGTCTTCCATTCACCCAGCTACAAATGCAGGCCTGTTGACAACTGTACTTTTGCATTAACTCTTTCTTGCCAGAAATGTTAATCTACTACCCATTAAAAACTTTTATGCAAACCTGACAACAAAAAATACACAGAACACTGTCTACCCTCAACACACACACATGCACACACACACACGGGATCCCACAAGCACACTCCACACAACTACAATATCTGAAACATAAAATCCAGACAATCATTACTCCCACTACACGATCCCACATACAGAACATGGGGCGAGGACCCTGTGAAGACAATCAGGAAACCAGCTGCAAACAGCATCATCACAGTGCGAGGTGGCAGGCTCAACCTTAGCAGGTGTCCCCACAAAGGTTCTGCCTCCCCCACATCGCATAAAGTTTGGGCTTTTATACTGACCAAAATGCACACTCATTCTGATGCAGGTGGCCAGCCTACATCGGAGGAAGTGGCCAGCAGTATCTATAAAGGTGTGCAAGGATCAACAGAAACATAGACATATTTATATTTACCAACTTCTAGTGCATGAGTATCATAGAGAGACTGTAACTTCTGCAGTAGGTGTAGGGACACCAACTAAACAGGTATGAAATGGCTGTGCAGCAAGCTGTATTGAGGCACAAAAGGTGGTTTGATTCAGAGTTCTAGCTGAAGTCACCCAGATGTTGGAACTATTCCGGGGCATCATTCGCATTGTGGATATCAGTATGCCAGTGGTCATCTCTGGATGCTGTGTCAGCACTATCAGGTCGATCCAGCACAGGCCGAACCAGCTGAGCAGGTGTCAATCGCTGGCCATGATCTGTGGAGACACAAGCATACCCTCTTCCCCAAGTTATTAAAGGATATGGTCCTTCCCATTGCATTGTCCCTGGGGATTTTACCCAGACCTTTGGCTGATGAGTCTATAAGATTAGGTGAAGTTTGGCCCTGAGAAAGAATGTGTCTATTAATGGCTACAGTCTCTGTACCCTCCCCAGTTGTCAGGAAATTTAACACATAAACTACTTTGTACAAGCGTGCCTGTGGTGACTCACTCTTCATTCCACTTCTTTGTTTTTCTAAAAAGGTTTTTAAAGTTTGGTGACATTGTTCAACAATAGCTTGTCACTGTGGCGAATGTGGGATTCCTGTTTTATGCGTTACACTGCAGGTGTGTAAAAGTGTTTGTAGGATAGCAGTCACATTGGAAGTAGGACCATCGAAGATGTCTTCCCATTGGGTTCTACCCCTTATCCCATAAAGACCAAGACATGATGGCGAAAATTTCACCAAACAGTCCGGTTATGTGATATAGTAGATGAAGAGGAGCTTTGGTGCCGCTGGAGAGCAGAGGTGTCAGGCACTTCATGTTCACTGATGTACATGCAGAATTAAAAGCAATACTTCCTAACCCCTATGGCTCAGGCCATATTGTAACTTTATAAAAAGGGTTTCCTTGAACCCTTTATATTTGATCAGCCTGTCAGTGTCCCAGGAAAGATGAGACCCTTGTCTCCGACCAGCCTGTCTGCATCCCACTGTGGGAACTGTACTGGACAGCTCACTGCATCGGAGGGTGATTCGACTAACCTATTCAGGGGCCTACGCTGACAGCATGACTGAGTCAAATCCCTTATGTGCTGTTGATAGCACACTGGCTGCAAAACAAGCTTGAAGGAATACACAACAAAACTGTAGTCACTAATAACTTATATTTAGGTGGAGCTTGACTGACTCTAGTCCTGATGGTTGACAGAGGAAACAGAAAAAGCAAACCTTGGGGCATCATCAGGATGTAGAGAAATAGTAAAAAAAATATATTTAACATCCATAATGACAATGTTCCAATCTTTTGGTATCATGGTTGGGGAAGGTAAACTGGTCTGCGTAGCTCCCGTGCCCTCCATTACATTGTTAATGGCTCGGAGGTCATGCACGAGACGCCATTTTCCTGACTTTTTCTTAATTACAAAAACTGATATATTCCATGGAATAGTAGTAGGGACTCTAAGTCCCAGCTGCAGTTGCTCCTGTTACTAATTCTGTTAAGGCATGGGTCTTTTCTAAAATCAGGGGCCATTGATCAATCCACACTGGTTTCTCTGTTAACCAGTTTAGTTTAATTGGAACATTCTCATAAATGACCCCCTTTAAAAAGGCAACGTTGTTATTGAAACTCCCCACATGCTCAATACATCCCTCCCCAAAAGGTTAAAGGGACAGTTCACAACAAGGTCGAAGGTTTGCAGTATGACCATCAAGGTCTATTATCTGAATGATAGATGCATTTTGTCATGATGCAGATGTTCCTCCTATTCCTGTCAAGTCCGTTGAAGATACAACTGTTCCTCATTCTGATGGCCGAAAGGAGGTGCCTATGACGGTAACATCTGCCCCTGTATCCAATAATCCACAAAGTCTAATGACGTTAGGCTTTTGCTGTAGATTATGCAACTCACATTCGATGGTTGGCTGGTGTTTCATTAAAGATTGTGTCCAGTATATTTGTGGCTCACCTGTAGATGCAAAACCACTCCCCCCTCTAATTGAGTCTTCTTCAGAGGGGGCATTTACTGAGTGTGCATAAAACAAAACAAGTTGACAAATACGTTCACCCACTAGAACTGTCACTGGAAGGGAGGGTGCCCATACCATTGCTTGTACTGCCCTTCAAAATCAGCATCTCCAGGCAAAACAAAAAGACCTTGTAAGGTAGTGCTACAATGTCCCAGCCATAAAGCACTAAACCCATTACCCAAGGGACCTTTAAGTGCCAGTGGAGCTTTATGGACTTTGATATCAGTTATCTGTATTTCTATTGCTGTGAGGATATCCACTCCTGAGCTTCCGGAGGTGAAGGAGCAGAGGCGTGCCAAACCTGTTTCTTTGGTAGAGTTGGAGTGCATGAGGCGGAGACTTCTTGTGTTGTTGCGCTGCTCCATCGCGCGCTCCATCTCCAGTTTCCCAGTTTCGGAATTTGTTCTCCATGTTATACTTTGACTGGCACTGACTGGCGTAATGGCGGCCTTTATGACAACATGAACAAAGATCTGGGGTGCTATCTTGTGGTGCCTGAGTGCAAGTACGTTTAAAGTGCCCCGGCTTGCCACACCTAAACCAGAGCTGCTGCATAGTTTGCAAAGCCATGGCCAAATGCATTGCTAAGTTTTCATTAACCGGATCTGTCAAACCAATACGATTACAAGCTTCAATCATATAAATTAACGAAGGAATTTTTAACATTTTTAATACCTTTTGGCAATCTGGGTTTGCATTTTCTATAGCCAATTTTAAAAGCAATGCATCTTTGGCAGCATCATTTTCTACTTGTCTATCTATGGCTGCTTGTAAATGATCTATAAATAGGGCTTCTCTTTCCCTTGTCTAATGCCCGTAAACGCTTTTATAGATTTTCTGGTATTGGGTACTTTAAGCATTGTCTTCAGCGCTAATTCAGCCAATTGACACAAAATGTCTGAGCAATGATTGTAGCGTTATTTATGAGAGGGTCTCCTATTAACTCTGGAATCCCTACCCTCAAAAGTGGATCTCCGGTATTACAGCCAAGGTTCTCAATAGCAGCTATATCACACAATTCTTGCCAGTAAGACAAAAATACCGCTTTCTGAGTGGGGGTGAGCATCAACTCAGCAAGGGCTTTAATATCAAACGGAGTCATCAGTTCGCCCTGTAAAGCAGTTTGCAAAAGACTTCTAGAAAAGGGTGAAGCTAATCCATATTGCAAAACAGTCTTTAGTAATTCTTTTACAAGTTCCCATATTAAAGGCTCCCAAGTATTTGGTGCATTATTCTATACCACCACAAGGAAAACCATATCAAGATGTTCTTCATCTGCCTCAGCTCGTTCTTGAAGTTTTTGCCACTGCTTACAGAGATCATAATTATCGTTTCCCTCACAGGTAGCTACCTGAAGCACCAAAAGTGGGGATACTGCTACGGCAGTTGCCAACTTGTCTGCAGGTGGTAGTGCAGACCGTGCTAGTGGCAGAAGGGTGCTGGCAGCATGCTCACTAGTCCCTGGTTGATGATCAGGAGTGGTAGTATTGAGGAGAGCACATGCGAGGGTGCCTGCCACTCCTTGAGAGTCCCATATGCAAGCCACCACGTTGTTAATAATGGAATTACTGATTTCTCCCCTCTAGACACAGCTTCCCACAAAGTTTCTTTACCTGAGTCCCATTCTGATAACTGAAAAGCCGTTTGAGTACTGACAGCGTATCCGTGTGTCTTAAGCCATGCAAGCAAGGCACGAATGGTTTTTTCATCGTACTTAAGCCTTGCTGCTTTAAAATGCGTGTTAATAGAGAGAGAATAGTCTTTTCTTCTGCAGACATCTGAGACCCCATCGTTCTGACTGCTCGCCTGCTGCTCCTCAGCAGGTGCTTGCTTTCCCAGGATGACAGCTGTCTTGATTCCACTGCCTGACTTGTCCGGTCAGGGCTCCACTGGGGCTATTCCTGCCGCCACTACGAGACTCTGATTTCAGGCACCATTTGTGGAGACTGGGGGCACGGACTTCAGTTCTGGTAAAATCTCAAAATTCCATTTATTTCATGTCTCACATCACTTTTATAGTCTACCAAGTGCTAAGCAATAACTTTCCACTGTTTCACTCCCTTATCATCCCAATTTAGCAAAGCTACTGAGAATTACACATAGTCACATTGTTTGGTCTGTCTTTGAGATGCACATCCTGCTTTATCTTGCAAACTGCCTACTTTGTTTTGCTAACCGATCTTTCCCATTCATTATTCTCTCAATGGTTCCCAGAGCTCAGATTGACCACAGCATTAACACTTGATGTTTTCTTACAGCAGCATCCATGAGTTCTAGGCTGTCATTCAGCTCCAGATTTAAGACATCTAGATTTAGGTGTCTAAACAAACAGGGCCAGTGCAGTTGTTACCATCTAGATGGCTTGTGCCATTTGAAATGCCTTAAAGCATTTCTCCTGGCATCCAAGAGACAACCTGGACGCATACCTTCTATTGGTCCTCTATTAGATCTACCAGCCTTGTACATGACTTGAGTACCAATTGAGGACCTATGCCTTTTCTGAGCAGCAACTGAAGACCAGCAAGATCTTCAACAGAATGTAGAATGACACTAGCTACCCATACATGGGCAGCCAAATTAGGCCTATGTCCAGAAATATCCCGTGCCATGTTTTCTAATCCTAAATAGACTTCCTGGATTTCACAGAACATCTTCAATGGCATTAAGTATATATGTTTAGACAAATGTATCCCACGCTGAATCTCCACTGGCTAAAGAGATAACCTAACTCATATGTAGAAACTTATGCTACACAGCTGCATATTTTTGTATTTATAATCTATAACTTACTTCCATGCATGCATTTTAAATATGGAGGTTCAAGTGAGATTAATAACATTGTCTTTGTGTGGTTATTGCATTTATAGCTTTCATATTTATTAACACCCTTATCTGATGACAATGTTGTATTATTGACCCTAAATATTGGCAAAGGGTTGAAAGAAAGATATTTTGAAAGAAATAATATTTTCAGGACTCATTTGTACATTGGACAACAAGCATTCAAATGATAAATTCATGAATCAAAATTCTAATAGGAAAAGAAAAAAACAACAAAACCCAAAACCACCTCCCGCCTTCCCTTCTCCCCTCACCACACCCCGCCCAAAAAAAAAAAAAAAAAAAGTGGTCTCAGAATAACAGAAAAGCTAAATGAAGCTAAATGAATATTTCTGTATATTGGATGTCCTTCGTAAGGAGCAACTTTTATCAATGCAGTGAAGGGTTAACTGCTTAATATTTAAAAGATATTTGGAGGAGAATAGTTGGAATAGTTGGCAACTGCTGCTGGATAAGGAGTAACTCAGACAACAGTGTTTTTAAAAACTTGTTAAAGTAACTTGTACAGCTGTGTATTGAACCCTGATTATTTGTGATTCTAATCTTGTCAATAATAAATTATGATACTGAATATAAACTTTCATTAAAAATTAACACATACCTTAAAAAGCATTATCAGCTTTATCCTATAATTCCTGTCTATTTAATGCCTCTGTGAGATTCTTTATTTCCTCCAATAATGAGTCCCCCAGAGCAAGGACTTTGCTGACACCACTTTAAATAGTTATTATTATTACTATGCTATTCCAAAGCCCAAAGCACCTACAGCTACATGTACAACATGTAGAAAAGCATGTACATAGGCTGTGCAACAACAATTTATTATTGCTACTTTCTATTACATAACTTAAAGCAAGTACAACTATATTACTGATTATTTTATCATTAATTAAACAGCAAACTGACTTTATTTCAAACTCATCTCTTTAAAAAGACTGAGTAGAAAGGGTTATTATTTTTGTGAGATGACTGACTGATACCTGCGTACCTTCTTAAAATATTGCAGGCGGATGTAGCTTCATACGTAGAAGTTCTAGTGCCTGTCCATGAGGTACTGCAAGCAATGATATATACAGTACAGTGCTAGATAAGTGAACTTGGAAAAGGAATGAAGGTTTCAATACCAAGAGATCATGAAATTAGTTTGCATTTTGCTAGTTTGTGAAAAGTATTGTCTAAAAGTCAGAGAAGAAACAAGGAATAGTGAGGAAAGCTATGTTCCATTAAATGAGAAATTTGAAAGAGCTCAGTGGTATATGAAATGAAGAATAACTTTCCAAATATAGTTCAGAAAAAGAAGATTCTGAGGTTTTGAAAGGAATATCTGCTTTCTGTTTACCTGCAAAGAGACCTAGTATTTTTGGCTTGCTCATTACATAGAGAACATACTCTTGCAGTTGCGTCAGAAGACCCAGTCCTCCTGCTGATTACTTTGGTGACTTTAAGTAAGTCACCCTGATCTGTTTGTTTGTTGCTTTTTTTTTAAACTGTGTTTAATCATGTTACTAAAATATACTTCCTACACTGCACAAAGTAAGTGTATGGTAACTGCATAAAGGAAAATCTCCATGTTTGCACTTTTAAAAACTATGCAGAAATAGAAAATGTATAGATATAAAAGCATATGTTAGATACGGGATGTAAAGGTTTAAAATTTTTAGTAGCAGATAATACTCATATGTTTCTATATTCTCACTGGAATATCCTCTAGAGAAAAACAATGTGATCCAAACTCATGCCTGCTTGAAAATGGAAAAAAAGGTGTGAAGAATGACCATGCCATTGAAGTCACAACTGGACACACACACAAAATTAAGCTCATATGCTTCAGAAGAAAGATATATGAACACAGCAAAGTAGCTGATTGACTATTCTGATCATTCAAAAATGTTAGCGATTAACTTTTCTTCCATATTTGACATTAGAAAATATTCTGCTTGTAAGGACATTCATTCATTTTAATTCATGTGAAGGATAACTATTACCTGGCAAGCTATCAGAACTTTAAATTATTTTTCTTAGACTTATTTACATATTGATTTTTTTAAGTATAATTTTTAATTCTCAGGCTGAAGATCCTCAGCAATAACAAACATTTTAGCAAGATCTTATGGCTGTATCGACACTAACAGTACTAAGTCTGCACTTAAAGTGCTCAGACCTGTCTTCAGACACTGAAGGCAAGTGCTATGATACAGCCTGTTTCTATGTTGGCAAAGTGTGCCTTATGATCCCAAGCACTGCATGCTAGGGAAGAACAATTAGACAGGTAATCCATGTCCAGTAAGTACTCGGGCAAGTGCTATTTGGAATTGGTCAAATATATGCCAGGAAATATTCTAATAGTTTATTAACAAACACAGTCCACTGTGTGCTGAATTTAATACTACTTATTCACATTTTCTAGTAACTGCACTCAGTTTTTCTTGTATATTCATCTTGTGTCTGAATTACTAAGAAGAGGATGCCTTGCAAGTAGATGCAAAACACCTGTACCTTTCTAATTCCCAAGAAAGCTATAAGAAATTATAATACCAAATTTAAATACCTAAGCCTCCATTTTCAAATATAAGCAATATGAAAGAAAACTAGAGAACATAATCCTGAGCTGGATTCTGGGATTTATGCTATTTTAACTTCAATAGTATGTTTTACCTTCTGGCAGACAGCCTTCTTGGGATTCCATTTCTCTCTTCAGTAGCCAGAAGGATAGTCAAAGTATTGGAACGGGCAATAGAGGGAGATTGAAGTGATTTCCCTAAAACTACAAAAGGAAACAGTGCAGATGAGAATCAAAATGAAATATTTTGCTTTAGGGAGTCCTTAATCAGTATTGAATCTGTCAGACTCTCATAACTCTTATTGAAAGGGACGGAGAATGAACAAAGATAAGATATGCCTGGATTAAATTTTAAATTCATACATTTTGAATATTTTAAAAACACTTATGGAGTACCATAAACTAGATGTCATAAAATATAATAAATGGTCAATTTTTGATATCATTTGCTTTATAATTTAATTATTAGTATTCTATGTTTCTATTTCAGTCAATGCAGTTCATTTGTCTATGAGATTTTTATCTGTCGCTTAGTAGAAATTTTCAATCATGAACTTCCAGCAAAAGTTATGAAGCCTTGCAGATGCAAATTATCTGATAGAAAAACCCAGTTCTTATAGATGCTCTAAGACAGATTTTTGAGTGATTATGTTCATCCATAGAAAAATGAGAAAGCAGGACGGAAACAGTAGTTCAATTTCATAATGAAGAAAATGTGGTAAAATGTGCCATGTCATTTAAAAAGGAAATTATTATGGGTTGAGTCTAGAAAATATGTCATTCAATACTGTTAATATGTTAAACTCTCAAAAACAATTTTACAGCTTTTCTAAAAAAAGTCAGGGAAACTTTGTAGAAGATGAGTTAATTGGTTCTATTTTCTGGATAACTCATCTGCAGTTGTCCCAGCACATAAAGACAGCTACAAGCAGTGTCTCCTACAGCAGGCCTTACTTGGTTTAGTCTGGAATTCCTTTGAGATTATAGTGATTATATTAATCTAAACATATGATAAAAAGGAGACTGCCCAGTGTTCATTCATAAAGCAAACATCTTTTGGTACTGTGATTAAACAGAAGTAACGATCACAATTCAAAAAGGCATGTTCAGCACTATTAAGAAAGTGCTAAAAAAGCAATCTTTTTATCCACAGTTTTCTGTTTGTTGTGGGAAAGTCTTGATAGGCAGCTAAGCCCCACATAGCTAGTTGCTCACTCCTCCACAGCAGAACTGGGGAGAAAATCAGAAGGTAAAAGTGCAAAAACCTGTGGATTGTGATAAAGACAGTTTAATAGCAAAAGCAGCACATGCAGGCAAAGCAAAATAAGGAACTGATTCACTACTTGCCACTGGCAGGCAGATGTTTAGCCACTTCAAGGAAAGCAGGGCTCCATCATGCATAAAGTTACCTGGGAAGAGAAATGCCATCACTCTCCCCCTTCCTCCTTCTTTCCCCAGCTTTTTTTATTCAGTGTGATGTCATATGGTGTGGGATATCCCTTTGATCAGTTGCGGTCAGCTGTCCTGGATGTGTTGCCTGCCAACTTCATAGAATCACAAAGTCACAGAATCATTTGGGATGGATTTGATCTTTAAATATCATCTATCCCAATCCCCGCTGCCATGGGGTGGGGGAGAATCTTTCACTAGAGCAGGTTGCTCAAAGCACTGTCCAGCATGGCCATCAACACTTCCAGCGATGTTGGATCTTCTCTGGGCAACCTGTTCCAGTGTCTCACCACCTTTACTGCAAAAAAATTTCTTCCTATATCCATTCTAAATCTATCCTCTTGCAGGTTAAAGCAAGGCTGATATTGTGGAAGGGGGAGATGTTGTGGAAGCACTGTTCATCAAGAACTAAAACACCAGTGTGTTATCAACACTGTTTTGGTCACAAATCCAAACCATAGCTCCATACTGGCTTCTTTGAAGAAAATGAACTCTATCCCTGGCAAAATCAGTAAGCATACTACTAAAGCCATTTACATTGCAGGATTCCATATTAAGCAATAGAAGTCTTTAATAAGTGGCATAAAGAGGGTATTTAATAATTCCAAATCATGCTCTAGTTCACATTATCATGGTATAGAATCTTTTTAAGGTTATGTGCATCCTGATATATTAAGGGTATTAATACGAGTGAATAAGCAGTTTTCTAAAACTATGGAAACAGGTATTTGATAAAGTATAGCATTGGACTAGTGCCTATTATACACTTTTTATTTAAATTCCTCTTTTAAGCTGTAGATGCTGCAATTAAACTGTTTAAAATCTTGCTGCTGGCCAAAATTATTGTGCAACAATAATTTTAATAGCTTAAATGAAATTATTCCTATATTACTATTCATACTTCGGTGTATATTTGATTGCTTATTAACTATTTCACACAGTGAAGTGTACCTGGAAAACATGAAAACAGTGCCCTAAAGCCAAATTCTATTTAAAAAATCCTACATAGATAAGTAGGCTAATTGTTAACTGACTGGACTTCTGATTACATAGGTTTTAGAAAGCAATAAGCCTCAGCTGACTAGGACTTATTCCTATTAGCAGGTTTATACTGCAATTCTCACAAAGCCTTACCTAGAATTGCTTTTCTTTCCAATTCCTTGGTCACAAATTGTACGCAGTGATGTGAATCCTGATACATGAGAAGACCATTTTATTTAATCAGCGATAACACAAGTTAGTGCGGTGTGAGCAGCAACACTTTTGAGGAAAAAGATAAAGAGTGGGAAAACGATTTCAGAAACCAAATGTAATTATTCCTTAATGTTAAATAAAACAGTCTGCTAAACAAAATGTCAACGGGAGTTCTAGCAATGTACTGTTGCTGTCTTTTCAGACGCTGGATAAACAAATGGCCCTGACAGAAAGGGAAAGGCTTAACCTGTGTTATCATGTTAGTTCAAGATGACTGAATGTTGGCATGTGTATGGGCTTGAATTAGGTACACACATCTGCTTCTTCTCATAGAGGAAGTTGCCTTAAAAGAGAGACAATTTAGAGAAGGATATCTATCAACAAACCTTTGCTAATGCACTGTTGCAATGTTTCAACTATTCCAGAAAGAGCAGTAGGTTGTTACAGTCAGACTCATGTTAGTGACAAAGGGAACACACCATTCATAGAAAGCAAAGAAATGTGTATTAGATCAGTTAATGTTTTACTAATGAACGCAAAAATTTAGTAGTGGTAGAGATAAAACTATTGTACTCGTCACAAGCACACATCTGAGTATCTACCACGTTAGTGCTGAGACCACACTGCCACTAGCTATTGGGAGAAGGGAAGAAAGGTGATATTTTCATAGCTTTGTTTCTCAGCCTCCTAATCAATTTCAGTTATCAAAGAAGTAAATTACTTTTCCTCTAGTGAAGTCGGTTTTGCCCATGACATCTGTTGCAACCGGATATCTATATCCATACATGTAAGTAACAGGTAATTAGATACATATATGATGAGATTGTTTAGAAGACTGATAAAGAAGGTCAGTCTTTCTGACCTTCATTTTATCTCTTAGTATCTCAGGTTCATAGTATCATAGTATCTTAGGTTCTCTGAAATACTCCACGCATGGAGGGTGTAATGCTTAATATAAAATTTACTTATTTGAAGATAATTGTTGTTACATGGGATTTCTGATTTGGCAGAATGATAGAAAACATACAGAAAACATAAAAAAAAAGTGACACTTGGCAAAATGCAGAAAATGCAATTACACAGTTCAGTCACCATCACTACTTTTGCGTTCCCAATCACCAAGAAGGCATGTTTGGATTGAAGCCAACTCAAAGTCATTGGTGTCTTTGAAATTCTTTTCCTGGTGGTCTAGGTTTTGTACTCTGTGTTGGACAGAGCCATGTGTTCATTACTCCTGAGCTGGTCTAGCTGACTAAGGAAACAATAGCATCCACTCAGCTGTTGATAGCTGTTTGTCTAATACAGAAGCTAGTCTCTTTGGTCCCCTTGCTGTTGAGAGTCAGCTTCCTTGCATTAGTCTCTGAGCTTCACAGGCATATCACCCTTATCCATCTCCACTGAGCCTCAATTTGTTACATGATCTTATTTAGTGGTTCACACTCTACTCCTAGGAGTTTAGTCAGTCACACTATCACTATATTGTTTATGGTCTGGGCCTTCAGCTTCCAATCAGTGCCAATATTTTCAATGCTTTTACTCTTATCCCATGCTTAAAATACACATCATAATAAGAGAAATCCCTCCTACCAAGCTTTTACACAGCATATGAATGAAGATATCTCCTGAAATGGAATTCTTTTGGCTTACATTGATTTGAATTTTTTAAGAAAGGTTTGAGGGTTTTTTTCCATAGATAGTCTCTATCTGTGTTAGTCTCTTCTCCCTCTTTCAGAAGCTAGCTGCCATCCTAGCTTCCAAAAACCAGGCATATACTTATGCCTTCAATAAATTTTAATACTATTTAAAAAAAAAGGAGACAAATTCTAGTGAAACTATGCAGAAAGTTAGTTTTCAAAGTAATCTCACATATCTATCTAAAAATATCTCTCCTACTGTTTTCTGGAAACTGGAATGATTTCAGTGGCTTCGGGTGCTTCCTTAAGTCTCTCTTTGTCTGAAGCAGTATAATCCTTTCATAAATATTAGTTTACTTTCAGGCTATGAAAAGTATCATGCAATAGGCCTTTTCAGCATGTACTTGAGATGTCTTCCTTCTCAAGCTTCCTTTCAAGGTGCGTTAGTAAATCTTTGTATGGAGTTATTGAGATTTATTTCTGCTTATTTCCCCAGCACCTCCAAACCAAATAAATAATGCATGAATGTTAGTAACATTATAGAGCTAAACAAAGCAAACAAGTAAGAAAACTTTGGGTATTGCTACAAACCACAGTTAACTTATTCTCAGGAGCTTTGAAGACATGTTATCTAAAAAGTATAAAGTGAAATCTGTATGGGAAATAACGGGTGATATCTCATTTTATTCTGATGAATTTTTAAACAACTATATGCTATGGTAAAGATGAAAGTACAGATGCTAAGAAGAAAAAAGGTGATTTTTGTGAAGATAATGCTAAGAAACAAAAGAAAAGGAGTTATGCAACTTTTTATTTTGACCAGATGCAGTCCTACAAGTGGTTTCATTCATCTCCATCTGCTTTTTCAGCAGTTATATTCCAGAAGATGGATGATCTAATTTAAATTCATACAGACTGAAAAAACGGAAAGTCTTTCTTGATGTCTGATCTTGATATATGCACCAGCTACATCCCGGTTTTGTATCAAGATAACTCATTGACATACCAGCTTCCTTTCCCGTTTTTCTTTGTGCTGTTGCTTTTATATTTCAGCAGGTCTCTTAGTGATAGCAGAGTTGCTGCACAAAGAAAGTTGGAAAAATTTAAAAAGAAGGAAACTTCCATTTTAGGGTCTGCAATTGATGGCATGAATCAATTTAAAGCTACTAATCAGAAAGTAAGGAAGTAAAGGAAAAGAGAAAGGGAAATCCCTTCAATGGCCGGGTCAGAAGAGGGGCAATGGGATCTCCAGAGTAGCATGCTTTGGGCATCCTCTCCAACACATCAGGTGATGATGACAATGAAGATGATGATGATGATGGTGAATGATGATTTTCATGTTTTCTCCCTTGTACAATTTCATTTTTCATTGAGCTCTCTCTAGCTCCCTAGTGGTAGTTTCTAAATGTATCAGTGCTGGCTGAAGCAGCTTAATTAGATGTGGATGTTGCATGATAATTGGGAGTTAAGCTTTGTGCAGATATGTTAATTGGGAAATACTTATCAAATATGAAAAAAGGCTACTACCTTGTTACGTACTAGGATCTATTTATTGCAATATGAATTTATCAATGAAAAGCTATAGGGTAAATGGTGAAGGCATCTGTACACAGAGTTGTAGACTAAAACTACAAACAAAAGGGTGAGGAGATAAGGGGGAGCAGGGTAGTGATCTGTTCAGACACTAAATGGAATATGGGGGCTTAATTACATTATATACATATGGGAATCTACTGGTTTTGAGATTTTTATGGCATTCTAGCTATTCCAGAAGAGTATGGTTCTCCTACAGTTCCTTGTCCTGAGTTCAGCAGTAGCAGTCATTTTTCTCCTTCTTAGTAGCTGGTGCAGTGCTGTGGTTTTGACTTTCAGC